>JABUQX010073402.1:0-2500 GCA_015478945.1 Trachelipus rathkii
CTCATTCAACCTGCGCCGAGAAAGGAGGACCCCTCTCATCCCTCTTATTTTTTTGCCAAAGATTTCAAATTTATCATGAAAAGGAAGAATTTCTGGCAGTGGATTATGAAAATTTAATTAAAATTACCTCAGACAGTCAGTTAAAAGCTAAATTTGGAGAAGTGCCTGTAGAAAATTTCTGGTGTGATATATATGGCGAATATCCGAATTTGTCAAAACGGACTATTCGAATTCATTTACCATTTGGAGAATTGCCGGTAGAAATTTCTGGCGTGATATATATGACGAATATCCGGATTTGTCAAAACGGACTATTCGAATTCTTTTACCTTTTGCAACAACATATTTGTGTAAATCTGGATTTTCTAAATATGTCACCACAAAAACTAAATATCGCAACAGACTGAACGCTGCGCCAGATATGCAAATTTTAATTGTATCTAATATTATAATTCAATTTAAGAGGATATGAAATTTTCTAAGAAACAAAACATTCACCGCATTTGTAAGTCATTCTTTTATTTTTTTATTTTTTTTATTGCTAATATGAATTAGCTACATATTTTAACAAATTAAAAACGGTGTTTATTTATTATAATATATATAATATATATATTATATATATAAGTATATATTATATATATATATATTATATATATATAATATAATCTGAATGAGTCAAAGGAAATTTAAATGAATGAGTCAAAGGATTTTACTTTCGCATCAGCGGGATTCGAAACCCTGGACTCCGCGTCGCTGAGTAACAATGGCCGGGAGCTTTATCCACTAAAGCCATCCGCGTTCCCAAAAAGAACGCTTCAGCGTAAGTTTTAAAGGCACCCGGTTTTCTCATCCCATATTGCTGAGTACTCAAAGTACATATCTATATATATATAATATATCATATATATATATATATATATTTATATCTATATATATATATATTAAATTATATATTATATATGATATTATATATATATATATATTATAGTAATATATATATATTATATATATAATATAATATATATATAATATAGTTATATATAATATATTATATATATTATATATAGTCATCATCAATCATCTCATCATAGGTCAATCATCAAAAATTAAGATTTATAAAAATATGCGGTGGGGTTCCTGTATCGTACTTATTCGGAAACTCAAACAGGGGTTTCGCGGCAAAAAAACAAATGCTGTTGTGGAATCATCTTGGTCATCACCAAATTCACCTGGGAGAGTTGGGGGTAGTTTTCCTAGGCAAGTCCACTTTAAGGCCGGACTCATGCCCGATACACGGAGTTTGTTAAGTGTGTTAGCGCCAAAGGTAGTTTCGGTGGAAAATAGATAACGGGAGTTTGTTCCAGACTGAAATTTACCAGGTTGAGTGCATGTAAGAATGAAGCGATAGCTGTCTAGGAGGGTCTGAGGCTAGTAAGGTTGCATAGACGAAAAATATGAGACTGTGTAGACAAGGTGTGTCCGCAGTGAAACCCTTCTTCATATGAAGAGGTATTGAGTGTGAAGAGTCAGAAAGAAGCAATGTCAGTGTTATTAAGAGCGATGAAAGTAAAGAGTGGGGATGCGCAACTAGTTCGGCTTGACTATTAGGACGAAAGAGCCCTAGCGTCAACCATCTTGATAGCAGGAGCAGTGTGAGTGGATTCACTCCCAGGATTCTTGAGGGCATACTCTGAATAGCATGGGAGAGGACGACAGCCCCAATGTCAGAAATTAAGTAATTGAGTGTGGCTGAAGAAAATTCTGAATGCACCCTCAGAACACCCCACCTTTTAGAAGCTTGTCAGAAAAAAGAAGTATTATGAACATTCCAATTAGGTCACGAGAAAAATAAGCACCCAAGAATATTAAGGACAGACGAAGGTTTGAGCTATGTGTTTTCAAAGAAGATGTTATAGATGTGTGAAAGATTATATGGAGTGGAAAGATGGAGGAACTGAGTTTTTGAGTAATTGAAAAATCACCTTGTTTCTCAATACACCAAGAAATTCGAGAAAGACCTAATGCTAGTTGATCCAATAGTGCACTCCCAGCGTGAGCTAATAGTTGTTGAAAAGGACGTCTATCGACAATGAGTGGGAGTAATGAAGGCGAAGTCGTCGCCCCCCAATAGGAGTGTTTAGTGATGAAAGAATTAGAGAAAGGCCGTTAATGGAAAGTAAAAAATAGTAAAGAGTTTAGGCAGAAACCAGAAACATCGAAGCAACACCACTATTTATGATGTAAAGAGAGCGGTGCATTCCCAACAAAGCTGAAGGAAAGAGGACCAAGAACTGAAAGACTTAAATAGCAAGATCGCCTGTAAGCGCTTCTTACGAAGGCCGTACTGGCGATCAGAGATAAGATTAGAAGAACTGAGCTATTTTCAAATCTTCCTGTTTAGTATACATTCAAAAACTATAGAAAGAACAGAAGTTGGAGAGATTTGGCGATAGTTGGAGGGTTGAGATTGATTCCATTTTTTGGTACAGGAGCACCT
>JABUQX010073402.1:7500-12500 GCA_015478945.1 Trachelipus rathkii
ATCTATCTATCTATCTATCTATCTATCTATCTATCTATCTATCTATCTATCTATCTCATAGTTATAATATCTTTTTAATCGAATGGCAGATATCCACAAAAAATCTTTGGGCCCAAAATTAGCATTATTATTATTATTATTATTATTATTATTATTATTATTATTATTATTATTATTATTATTATTATTTTATTATTATTATTAAAATAATAATAATAATAATATTATTTATGTATTATTATTATTATTATTATTAATCTATATTATTATTATTATTATGTATTATTATTATATTAGTAATATAATTTAGCACTAGACAAAATATGGTACATTTGGGGCACTTAGACAAATCACTGTTATGTATGTAATCAATCTGGACTACAAATTAAAATAAAATTTCGGAACTGAAACACAAGTACGTGATTTAAATCTATTTTTATTCTGAATCAGAAAATCTATATATCTATCTATCTATCTCTCTATCTATCTATCTTCTACCTACCCATCTATCTGTCTATCTATCTATCTATCTATCTACCAATCTATCTATCTATCTATCTATCTATCTATCTATCTATCTATCTATCTATCTATTCTATCTATCTATCTATCTATCTACTCTATCTATATCTATCTATCTATCTATCTATCTATCTATCTATCTATCTATCGATCCATCTATCTACCTATAAATCTTTATATCTATCCATCTATCTATCCATCTACCTTTCCATTTATCTATCCATCTATCTATCTATGGTCAATTTTTTAATTTCGACTCTTCAAAAATAACAGGAATATTTATTTATTTATAAACTCAATGCTATTCAAGTTATAGCAGTATAATCCATATGATCACTTTTTACATGATTCTTTGAATTAAATTTCATTTCAAAATTGATAGTTTTTTTATAAATATACACATTGTTTACCAGACTTTTTTTTTTTTAATCATAGAGCAGGTTTAGCATACCGCTATCAGTACTCTTTTTTCACTCAAAAATACAATTGCTTGTTAAAAATCACTTTTTGCTGTGCAATAAATGAGAACCAAAGCGCGCTCACACACACAAACACACACAAACACACACAACACTATATATATATATATATATATATATATATTAATATATATTATATATATATATTATATATATAATATATATATATATATATACTATATAACAACTCCCAAGGTAGGGCTTCGCCTTGTCACGTTGGTTCGCAATCTTCTTCTTTCTGGGCGAAACTTAATCCTAAAGAACATTTAAAAAATATTTTTCCGGAGCAACTGTTTTCCTACGATATAGTTTCTTAGAGTAACCACTCTTAGGTAGGGTTTTTTCTCCTGTAGTAGAATTGGCATCTTCTTCCATTTGGCATTATAACTCAGTTCTCCCAGACTCCTCCACGAGGAATCATGTCTTCCTTGGCGCATAAGGATAATACACCCAGAAAAAAGAAAGGACCGGGTTGCTAGCCCTGTCGCCATATAACCATGCGAAGAAGATCTTATATAATATCATTTAAATTAATATATTATATAATATATTATTATATATATATATATATATATATAATAAATATATATATATAATATAATATATATATATATATTATCATATAGGACCTTATGCCGTTTTACAGACCTCCGTAGTTTGAATTTTTTTTTTTTTTTAATTTTTAATATATTTTCCTAGTATATGCATCTAACATCAATTTTTATGGTAACGGACAATGATTCAAAAATATATAGGACATTTCTGTTTTTACGACTCCGTCAGTTTTTTTTTTTTTTTTTTTTAATATATTGCTAGTATATATGTATCCTTTCAATAAATTTAAGTGGTAACCGGACATGCTTCAAAAGTTCGAATTATTTTAAATAAGTTTTTAAAAAAGTAATTTTTTAAGTAATATTTGGTTTTACTGTTTTTGGGGTTTTTTCAAGTACAAAGGAAGTACCCAAGGGTAAAACCGCAAAGCTCCTCAGGAGTCGGGTCTCTCGTGCTTCCTGGGAACGTTAGGTAGGACTATTCCTCCCTCCGGGGAGGTCTCTCTCCGGACCCCGCTCTTTGGTATTTGGTGGTCGGCGGGGGTTCCTCCGCCCTCCCCTCCGGGTTATGGAAACGCCCCCCTCTGTCCCCCGTCGGCACGAGCCCTAATATATATATATATAATATATTATATATTAATATATATATATTACATATATAATATATATATATATTATATATATATATATATATATATATATATAATATATATATAGTATATATATATATATATATATATTTACATTTTTGTAATAAGCATTATACGCTGATCCAAATATGTAATTGGTTTTTCTGTAAGTTCGTACTTTTCGAAAATATTTCATTTTTTGAAAAATATTTAATATAACATAAAGGTGATTTTTAAAAAATTATTTAAAATATTCGAATATTTTGGAATCATGTCCGTTACCAACTGAAATCATTGGTAGTATCAATGATAGTAGCATATGTTAAAAATAAAAACAAGAAAAAATCAAAACTGACGGATTATACTTTTAGGACATAATATATATATATATATATTATTAATAATATATATATATATATATATATAATATTTATATATATATATATATATATATATATAATATATATGCTATTATAATTATATATATATATATTATATAATATATAATATATCAGGTAGGAGGCCTGAATTATTATTTAATAAACTTGCAAATATATTAAAGTTAGCAAATAAATTTTACATAATAAATGGTCTTCGTGTAAGAGCGTAGCTTTCGATCTTTACTGAATTACTAGATCCTCTTTCAGACTCTATGAATTGAAGACTAAATGAAATATTTAAAAAGATTGTTATGTTAGAAAAGTTAAAATAATTAAAATTAAATTAGTTAAACTTATTTTTGTTTTTAGAAATATCTTATATAAAATTTTTTTGAAGGTGGGAAAAAGGTGTGTTCACCTTGTAGTATGTTAAAGTTGGGAAAGTTTTTAATGCAAAGGGATTCAATGAATTGCGTTTGTGTGGGGGTCAACACTTGTAAAATGGGTGTCATGCCATTAATGTTGATGTTGTGATTGAATTGGGTTCTGTGTAGTGTGAGTGCCGAGTTTTGTGAGTCAAAAGTGAGGTCAAAAATGTGTTGGAGGTGGAGTCTAGAGATGTAGGTAGTTTCGCCAATTAGGAGGAGGTGCAGTTAAAACAAGGGATTTTATATACACATTGGGAAATGTTATTGAAGGTGTGAGTTGGAGGTTTGAAAATACGTTTTAGAGAAGATGTGTTGGAGGTGGTTAGTCTTAGAGATGTAGGTAAGGATTTAATGATTTTGATATGAGGGGGTATGAAGATGGGTAAGTAAGGAAAGTGTTTAATGGGGGGATGGTAGGGGGTTATAAAATTTCTTTTTGCTTGTTTGAGGGAGTGAGATATTATGGTTTTTACGGTATGAGGTTTGGTGAAAGTGTTGAAATTAAGTTGAATTCAGTTTCGTAGGCAAAGGAGGAGAGTAAATTTGAGGCTCTAAGAAAAAAGGGAATAAAACCACCTGATTTTGTGTTGGGAGTGGGAAGGAAAACCAATGAATGTAATGAGGTTAAAAGTTGGTTTACGATAAACACTGTAAAGCAAAGTGGATTCCAAGTAAGTAGGGTGTCAAGGAAAGGTAAGGTTTTGTTGTTGGAGAGTTCCCATTGTAAATTTAATGTTAGGATGGATTGAGTTGATGAAAGTTAAGTATGGAGATGTGGGTTATTGGTTTAAGGTGTGCAGACAGAAATTCTTCAACATAACGCAGCCACCCCATGGTTGTGCTAGAGAGACAGAGGTGATTGAGTATGAGAAATGGTCTATCAGTTTCCCAGAATAGGTTTGCTGGAGGATAGGAGAAAGGGGACGAGCCCTGCTTAGCCTGAGTTTTGTTTGAATGTAGTTATTGAAATGGAAGAAGTTGTGTTCAAGAGAGAGTAATATTAATTGTTTAAGTAAAGGGAAAGGGTAATCAAGAGTGTAGGTGTTTTCGTTAAAATACCTTTCTAATAAGGAGATGGTGAATGGGACAGGTACGGAGGTGAATAGAGAGGCAACATCAAAACTGAGGATGTTATTATTGTGAGGTGTTATGTGTTGTGTTTTTTGAATAAAATCATCAGTGTTTTTTAGATGAGAGGGAGAGATATGTCCAAGTAAAGGCTTAAGCTGTTTGGATAACCAAGAAGATAATTTGTAAGCTACGGAGTTTGTGTTAGAAATGATAGGTCGTACAGGGTTATTTTGTTTATGGATATTTGGGATGCCATAAAATTGTGAGAGGCGAGGGAGGCTAGGTTTTAAGTCAGAAAGAAGGTTGGGAAAATCTTTAGTGATGTTTTAAGTTTTTGGTTGAACATGTTGTGGGAGTTTTTAAGTGGATTTTTGTTAAGATGAGTGTATGTAGTGTTATCGTTAAGCAAGAAATTGCATTTGGAGATGTAGTCAATTCTGCTCATTAATTATTACTAAGTTTTGACTTTTATCTGAACGGGTAACTATAATATCTTGATTATTTTTTAGCGAGTTAATCGCATCTTGGAATTTTTAGGGTAGTATTACTATGTTGAAGCTGATTAATTCGATCAATTAATAATACTTTGATAAAATCAATCGATAGAAGTAGAATTAGATAGAGGTCCGGTTTTTCCATAGCTTACAGTCCGTGCAAAATTGAAGTAGAGGGTAAAAAACCTAGCCTCCCTCGGCTCTCACAATTTTATGGCATCCCAAAAACATTAAACAAAATAACCCTGTACGACCATATCATTTCTAACACAAAACTTATATATATATATATATATATAATATATAATATTAATAATATATAATATATATTAATATATAATATATATATATATTATATAATAATATATAATATATATATATATTATATTATATTATATATATATATATATATATATATATAATATTATATATATTATTATATA
>JABUQX010073402.1:25000-28493 GCA_015478945.1 Trachelipus rathkii
CCAATCTTACAAAAGAAAAAAAAAATCTCCATCACCCAAAAGGGAAAAACAACCTTACCTAAATTTCCGTGGAGGCTCGTCTTTCTCCGCCCTTCTCCGTTTTCATACTGACTCCAATACTCTCTCTTTGGACATTCGTAATATCTGGAGCTGGACCTTCTACGTCTTGTCATTGGTAACCTGGTACCCAATTTCTTACTCCTTGTGGGTCCACTCCTGTTCACCCGATTTGGTTCCTCTAAATCATCCGTTCAGGGTCCTTCACTCCACTTCCATAACTCCTCCTGGAATGACCTGGGGTATAGAAAGGAAATTATTAGAATTAAATGTATTACTTGCTAATATTACATACTTCAACTGGTTCCGGTGTTTTCTTTTCTTGAGACCATGTCATCTACATCTTCACTATCAATTCCGCTATAAATCCCCTAACAGTTGTGTAGCTGCCATCCTGGAAATCTTAAAAGACCTCTCGAACCTTTGCAAATTAATTTCCTCATCTGATTTAACCTCTGACTGTGCTGAGTCCAACCAATCCATTAAGTCATTTGTATCAATAGGCGATGATGTCAGCTCTATCTCCGTTTGGGTCATTTTATCTACTGTTATGGCTTCAGTTTGTGTGGCTATATCTACCTTGTATTTAGGTTCTCCTATAGCCACCTCTACTAAATCCCAAATATCCTTTTTATTTTTTTCATGTTTCCTTTCCTTCGTTGATCTCCCAAGTTGTCCTCCATAAATTACATAAGTTTGTGTTGGTTCCTCCTCTTTCTCTTCCTCTTCAGTTTCTGTCTCCCATATTTGTTCTTCTCCTTGTTCATATGTTTCTTCTTCGATCCTAAAATAGTCAAGTAAATATTCCGGGGGGTCTGCCCAAACTTTTAAATGTGCATAGTGAGTCCTCATTGTTTTTCCGTTTCCTTCAATGTCATATGTCATCCCACCTGCAATCACCTTGGTTATCACAAAAGGGCCCTCATACCTTTTGCTTAATTTTTTCTCCAGAGTCCTATCCACTGAGATGATTTTCCTTTTAACTTTCACCCCTACTGCGTATGGCAGCCAGTTTGGATGACCCTCTTTCCACTTGTCCTGTTCCTTTCTTGAGATTGGTAATACCTTTCCTTTCTCATGTTTTTGAACCATTAGTTTCTCTGCCGGGGTTACTCCTAATTCTGCATGTTTTGTATTATTATATACCATTATTACTCGGGGTAAACAGTCATCCCATTCCTTATCCTTCGTTACCGTATTCTTGAGGAACTCCGCGAATGTCCGGTTGACCCTCTCTACTGCCCCGTTAGCCGCTGGTTTGTACGGACTGCTAAAGACATGTTCGATTCCGTAGGCCTGAAGCATTTCCTTAAATCTTGTGCTCCTAAATTCCACTCCATTATCCGTCAATACCTTGTATGGTGGTCGTAGAAATGTGGGAAGCATTTGTCCTTCAAAAGCCTCTGTTACACTCCTTGCAGATTTATCCTTTAACGCCTTCACTGCAGCCCATTTACTACAATGATCTATAGCCACCAAACAAGCAATGTTTCCTTTTCTGGTCCTAGGCATGGCCATAACATCGACAGCTACTAGTTCGAACGGATTTTGTACCTTAATCTTCCATATAGGTGGAAACACAACCTGATGGTCTATTTTATTCAGTTGGCAGGTTGGGCATGTTCGGCACACATCTTGAATGATTAACTGACCTCTGGGGTGCCAAACATACCTTGAAACAAGATCTGTTAATTTTTCTCGTCCTATATGAGCTAGATTCCGGTGCGTAACCACAGTAATGCTTACCATCTGTTGGAACCCTATAACAGCTCCAAATTGTTCATCTCTAATCCTTTTTACTAAGATGGCTCCATTCATTCGTAGATCCTTCCTATATCGATAGTATTCCTTCAATGATATATCAGTCTTCCTAATCTCTTGATTATTTCCAATTTTCTTCTTTAGTTTCCTAATCACTTCAGAGTTATCTTGTAATCTTATTATTTCCTGGACTGTTATTAAGTCATTATCCTTATTCACTGTGAGGTTATAAACATCAATGGTAAAGCCATCACTTACGTCATCGGCATCGTTCCCATGTGCGATTATTCCTTCTCCGAAGTCCAAAATTGCATCTGACTCCACTAAATAATTCATCCCTAGAAGTAAACAAGCTGGGATATGTTCATCCTGAACGACGACCAATGGCAGTATTATTTCCCTGTACCTTGTTTTTATTTTTATGGCCACTGCTGTTGTACACTCCACAATCCTTGTAGTTACTCCATTGAGAGTAATATCCACCTTCCATTTTTTTAGAATGTGTCCAAATTGGTTTAACCCATCGACAACTCCTTCCTGTATCAAACTGATGACAGATCCTGTGTCCAGAAAAGCACATCTGAATACTTCTCCGATAGAGACCTCCTGCCATGCCACTCCTTTTAACTTGTGGTTACAGCTTAACCTAGACTGGTGCCCTCTCTCCTTCATTAATAAATTTATTCCTAATTCTTCTTTGGATGATTGCTGTAATAAATTATTTCCTGATGTATTACTTCCTTCCGTATCTGAGTAATCTTCATTCTCTTCCTCTGGTGACGTCTCTAGTTCCTCAGTTATCCGTTCGTCAACTATTGTATTTTCTCCTTTTGGATCGAAAGTACCATCATCAGCTACTGGATTGAAGTGTGATCCTCCTAACACCTGTATGTGTACATCTTTTAAGTTGTTACACTTCCTTGCCTTTGGTCCGATGTATGCCACTGAGCAACATATCCCATGATGCAACCAAATCTTTGTATTGAATTCATCACTGGCCACTAATAAAACTTCTGGTACTGGTTCCTTTCCTGGAGTTTTAATTGCTTTTAATAAATTGATTTATTGTTGTTGATCTTCAACTCAGTATAATATTTAAATTCCAGGCAATTGAAAAGATTATTTCCAGTCAGTTCCTGGTGATTTTTTTGTTTCATTTTAGAATGTTCCTTATCAAGTATTTCCTTCAAACTCAAAAATAATGAATCAGCACCGCCTGGTACCAATTTTATAACCTTTAAACCTTTTGGTAGTGCTTCTGGATCCGTTATATCGATTTCCTCATCAGGTTTCCTTTGACACCTTGACCATGTGTCTGCGAACACATTATCCTTTCCGGGATAATAATGGATCTGGAAACTATATTCGCTCAAGTCATCCAGAACTCGGGCCAATTTACTATCCACTAGCTTCATCGTGTGTAAATATACCAATGGCCGATGATCCGTGTACAAGATGAAGTTCCTGTCCCAGTAGAAAAGGCGAAACTTTTAATCTCCCACCGTGTGGGCTAGCAGTTCCCTTTCCTATTGTGGAAGGCTTTCCGGTTCACATGCATTGAAAGGAGTGGTGAGTTATATGCATTAATCTTTTACCACCTTCTGTTCTTGGCACCATCCTGCACCCTAACCAAATCCAACTGGATCCACGTAGAGTTCCAACTACTTTACTAAAC
>JABUQX010073403.1:0-10000 GCA_015478945.1 Trachelipus rathkii
CTCAATATTAGGATACCTTAAAGCAAACCTAGTGAAACCCCAAAAACTATTTGGTTCCCTCAGATTGAAGTAATACTTATCAACTACCTCCTTCGCCTCCATGTTGTATACTGACGCCCGTGTAAAGCGTATATATATATATATTATATACCTATATATAATATATAATATATATATATATATATAATATATATAATCATATATATATACTATTGGTGATATAAACGCCTTTACACGGCGGTCATATACAGACATGGAGGCGAAGGAGTAGTTGATAAATATGACTTCAATCTGAGGAAGCAAACTAGTTTTGGGGAGTTTTCACTAGGTTTGCTTTAAGGTATCCTGATATTGAGAAAAAAGAGTTAAAAGCATATTTAGAGGGTGAAGAGGCATTTACTCTACATAAAACTGTAAGAAAAAAATTTCCTACGCGGAAAACCATATCTCCCCAGCTCGATAGCATATGGCAGTTAGATTTATCGGAAATGATTAAATACAGTTCTTATAATGAAGGTTTTCAATATATACTTTTTTACAATTGACGTATACTCTAGATACTTGTGGCTGAAGCAATAAAAGATAAAAGATCAGCCACAGTGGCCGATGCTGTACTTGAAATTATAGAGAACGAGCGGAGAACACCTAAAATCATTTTGGACAGATTCAGGAATGGAATTCAAGGGGCGAGAGTTCAAGAAATGCTCTGGAGTATGGTAATATAGCTATTACAAATACATTCCTCACGTAAAACAAAGCGGCTATATGTTGAAAATGAGTACAGCGTAACTTACATTAAAGAAGCGCATGCAATAAGGTATTTACTAAAATGAATACTTTAAATATATTTGATATACTGGCGATCTGCTTATTCTTATAGACGAGGTCTTTTAGATCTCATAGGAACTATAAAGTCACTCCTTTTAGAAATGTCAAAACTATGAGGCAGTAAAACCCACCAACTACATAAAAATAGAAAAACAAAATAAAAGCATAATCAGGAATAACAGGTGAATAGAGACTAATGATAAGTCAGTAATCTCGAACAGAGAAGAAACGTTTAGAAAAGCGATATGAATCTCGGTTGGAAACTACTGGAAGTTTAAGTGCACAATCACCAGACCACTTCAGTCCGTGTCACGTTTAAAGATATAATTATCTTGAAGGATTATCTAAAATGGTGAAAAATATAGAAAGGCGATTTATAAACAGGAAATGACAAAAAAGTAAGGTCAATCCTTGTATACTCATTGAAATATAATAATTGAATAAATATTAGCTACGAGAGGGAAACAAGGGAGAAAATAAACAGTAAAATCATGGTGAAATGGAGGGGATACCCTGCTAAGTTTAATACTTATATAAAAGCAAAGTGAAGTTAAGAATTATTAATCATTTGTCATTACAATCATGGAGAGTGTAGACCACTTCTATTTAACTCTGCCTTCTTCAGCGTCTTTGGATTTACATCCTGATAATAAACTCTCGGATTTTACAACTGTGTTAATGAAAACCCTATACAACTTGAAAGAGATGCATACGAAGTAGGATTATGTGAAATTATATTAAATACGGACATAGAAAATTTACCTCCCGATCTATTCTGGATGTTGGTGTACAGAAGTGTAGAATGTGTTGAAAATATATTACAAGTGAAAGATACTCGTGAATCTGCCTAGTCCAGGATTGGGCAAAAGAATACTTCTTTGAAAAGAATTCTTTGCGGAAGTGCACATTTTTAATCGTGCCTTGCTTATTTATTCATCATTTAAACGTTCTCTTTTATATGATATGGATGTGTAAGCGATTTATATAACAAACTGAAAATGGTACTATGAAGAATAAAGTAATAATATCTTTAAGAATCAAAATAGTGTAAAACCTGCGAGACCGTGACACGTTTTTTCTCAGACGTTCACCATGGCAACGTAAACAATATTCGTTAAAACGTGGATGCTGAGTTGGATATACGTCATGAATCCCTTACTATGTTGAGAAGAGTTATACTATCTGTGGAAGAAATAACCTTGACTTGGCATGAACAAAAAGATGACGCAGACCGTGTACTGCATTATACATGTACCCCATCCGATATGCTCAAGGTCATCGCAGGTAATGGCTTATGTATATATACAAATATATATTGATCATGCAATATGTGGTAAGGTACTGAATAGCTCCCTTTGATTAAGAGTAGTGATAATTTTCCCAAAGAGATGTAGAAGTTAAATAGAACATGCTCTATTTTCATTTACTACCTCTGAATAGAAATCAAGCATTCGACTCTGTACGATTGCATATATAATAGATGTAGAAGGGAAATCCTTCCCCTTTGACATACGCTCCATTTTGAGTGCAAAATGTCAATATTAGAAATGAAGCAGATGGCATGTAATGTACATGATATTGGAATGATACTTATAAGAGGTGTTAAGTCAGATATATTTTTCATTCCTGTATACATTACTCTCACTAGTGTAGAAGATAGTAAGAATAGATACTCCTGTAATTAATGGCGAAGGAAAGGGTATGCAGAAGGATAAGAATAATGCATGGAGTGGGTATGGGCCTTGGTGGATTTGTTTGTCCGCCCGTAAGCTAATGTGGAGAAGTGCATAAGGCCTCTACGTCAGGGAAAGGCGTGAAGTGATATAGGGTAAAAGCATAGAGAACAGGTTTGCATACTATTCAGGATATGTGCTGAGAGAACTAGATCCTGCGTACAGCCTGAAAAAAGAGGTAATAGCCGATGTTCAGTGGAATTTTGGGAATGAATGTTAGAGTCGTAAAGAATGAAAGACGTAGAAATGTCCATGGGACAAAGGTCGGAGGGATCAAGGAAAAGATGTCATAAAGAAAAAGCCTAAGCAGAAAAACTCTAAAGAAAAATTGTATTGATGTATTTGCTATTTAATTACTAACTGATAACTTTTACACGATGTGTGTATATAAGTAAGGTTTTTTCATGAAAATGTTCATTATACGGCCAGAGCTCGCACATACAAGATGCATTTCCTTCACCCTTCTAGTCCTGATTGTTGTAAGAGTGAAATTGGATCTCTTCTCCATGAACCCTCCACAGATTAGCGTTAGCGAGTCCAACTTTATCAGTATTAATCCTCTGCATTCAATTACCAAATATACAGATGTTCCTCTAGAGTTCAATATTCCAGGCACTTCTGATCAGTACTGTAGATCCCTCTAATGTGTTTATATGTAAACAACGAAATTGAACAAAACCTGAATGGATACAGATCTTCCCTTACGTGATGACACAATATAGTATACAGGAATCAAATTTCCTTATACATTTGCACCCAGGTTGAAGTCTATCTTAGCGGAACTTCACTAGGTGCATCAGCGGCTAATTATCCTTATATAGAAGCCTAATATGAACATTTGTTAAAATTATTGTCAGGACGATGGCTAAACAATCTCATCTCAAAATCATGTGGTTTTACAGTTCAAGATGGAAGCTGCACATATAAGATTAATCAGCTAACGTCATTAAAATTAATACTTATGAATTTTTACGGTCGATTAACATGGGCGACTATCTGTCTCTCAAAAAAGCTCATTCTACATCTGTAGATACTAGAAGAATCATTTATCCGGTCCAATATCCTAAATTTGCTCTTAAAAATACAAAAGTACAGCCACTGCCTTATAAACAGCTTATGTCAGGAACCCTGTTTTCAAACTTTTGAGGCTTATTCTCTATGTCAGGAAAAGTGAAATATCACACACACGCGTTCAATTTGGAAATTAAAATTTCGCTTTGAATACTACAGGCAAAGTACCCTATTAAGAGAGTTGAAACCAAAATATTTAATTTTCACTCAAGGATTATCGAGTATCAATATACCTAACATTGTGAAAGGAAATTTACCACAGAAAAGTAATAATAGGGATTGTGGAACATGAAGCCTACTCCGGGATTATAAAAAGTCACTCTATAAATTCACACCTTTCGGACTTAGGGGTATCAGTTTACTATGTGAATGGAACTACCTCACGACGTGATTATGAAATGTTATTCACAACGGAGACCTATCTCTCTGTACTCGACCTTTTTACGACTTAATAGCCTAATACTGTACGCATGTACATGAATAGCGGGACAGGTTTAAATCTTGAAGAATACGCAGAGAATAGTAATTTAGTACGCCTATGATCTTATGCAGACCCTTTCAGCTTGTAACGCCTATAATTTAAACATTTTGAGAAAGGGCACCCTAGGACTAAATCTCTCTTTTGGTTCGATTCTACAATCACCTATCACTGTAGTGGTCTATCTTGAGCATCCTCAACTCATTGAAATTGACAGAGTACGCAACGTACTTTTGAATTATTAAAGATGAATGAAGCGGAAATAAAATCGGTGTTTAAAAATGAAACTCGCTTTTAGGCGTGTTTGCTATTAACGAAATAAACTCTGTAAAGTTGAAGGAGGATACACATGCTTCATATTCAATACATTGCCTCGTCACATCACCTCAACAGGACATTTGGATTTCCTCGTTTATAAAGAGCAAACAAACGATACGTTCACATAATTGATTTCTTTGAACTTAAAATTTAATTTGAAATACATCAAATATTACCTTATTTTAAATACTAATAGTGTAAGCTGTTGTAAAAAACTGATGTCTTACCCTGTTCACCCTTATATTCCCATTTATGTGGAGTAATATTGTTATTATTTCTATTATATTTTTTAAATAATGTATGTTTTAATAAAACTGTAAATATATTTGATGCTAAAAATTTGTATGTCAATGATTTATAGTTTCTGATTATTATATGAAAATGCTTTAAAATGAAAAAACGCGATTTTACTTCCCTAAATTTTTATAAAATTATAAAATGTTTTTAATAAAATTTCGTATCATATTTTATAAAATAAAATGTTTTATATAACAGAAACTCGGTGTGTTTTTATTCTTACATACAAATTAAAAAATAAAAAGTATTAAAACAAAAATAAAAATAGAAATAATAAATAATAAATAAACACAAAAATGAAAAATATAAAAAAACACATAATGTTAATTAAATATATATGAGTTAAAACGGTAAAGCAGAAAGTTAAAGCAGTAAAGCATTAAAGTGAAAGCAAGTAAATGCAGAAAAGGTTAAAAAACAGTAAAGCAGAAAGTTAAAGCAGTAAAGCAGAAAGTTAAAGCAGTAAAAAAGCAGTAAAACAAAGCATACTAATCCGTTAGGTAACACCTCTATTGTTTTACTGCTTACGCTTTAAGGTGAATGTAATGTTAATGAAACTGATATGATTAAGCAGTAAAACAGTGAGTTAAAGCAGTAAAAAACATGAGTTAAAGTAGTAAAGCAAGAAAGTTAAAACAGTAAAACAGAAAGTTAAAGCACAGTAAACCAGAAAGCAGAGAGTTAAAGCAGCAAAACATAAGCATATACTAATACCTCTAGGTGTTAGGTAATATACATCCTCTTATTGATTTACTGATTACTGCTTTAAGGTATGTAAAGTATAAGTTTTTAATAAAATTTCGTAGAATTGTAGTAAAAATGAATGACTAATAGTATATTGAAAAGAATTTCTTTGAATAGTTTACGATGATATTCATATTTTTCGCTTCGCGGCGGGGAATTTTTGCCGTCTGCGGACGCCACGCGGCGGCGGTTAGCGGAAATATGCGCCGCGGGCGCACGCGGCGGCGGTTCGCGGTATGTTGCGCCTGCCGGGCGCCGGCGGCGCGTTTCGCGGTTTGGGTTGAGCCGCGGACGCGGACTCGGACCTCTGACAACGTTTGCGGCCTGTACTCAACTGTGTATACTCTTTAGATATATTATGGTCTTCAGCTATAAGTTGTTAGAAAAATAACTAACTCGATAGTATGAAGCATTCTATGCAGATTGTAATGTACACCATTTGGTTTCCTAATACCTTATTACCTAGGGGTGGACACCCATATTAGGCTATTCGGGGCTCAGGAGCTAGAAAAGGCTTGAAAAAGTGGCACTCAGTTGCCACTATGTGGCACTCACTTGGCACTATGTGGCACTCACTTGCACTCATTGGCACTCACTTGGCACTCATTTGGCACTCATTGGCACTCACTTGGCACTCACCTTGCACTCACCTGGCACTCATCTAATACTCATAGAACACTAATAAGAACATCACAGGTTAACTTATTGACCGGGTGATTGGGAACCATCAAAGCCTTCAAGTTAGCGTGGGTCAAAATTGACCCAATGGTATATGGTAAGGTCAAAGGCTAAATATCATGGTCAAAAACAAGGTAAAGACGTCAAAAAATAGGGCTAAGCCCCACTAAAGGAAGCCCAAAAATTACCGTGGGTCCAAATTTGACCCACGGTGTATGGCAAGGTTAAGGCCGAATATCATGGTCAACAAGTTTAAGAGGCCATCAAAATTAGGGCTGTAAGCCCTAAACTGGAAGATCAAAAATACCGTGGGTCAAAATTGACCCATGGAGGAAAGGTTGGTCGTGTGTTTGTACATGTGATATAAGTTAATATGTAATGTAATAGGGTTAAATTGTATAGTGTCATAGTTGAATGTGTGTATAAGTGTAAGTGTGTGTGTGTGTGTGTGTGTGTGTGTGTGTGTGTGTGTGTGTGTGTGTGTGTGTGTGTGTGTGTGTGTGTGTGTGTGTGTGTGTGGAGTGGAGAGGAATGACGAGTTAGGGTAGGTCCATACATGCGTACAAGTAGCAACGAACATATAGGACGGGTGGGCCACGAGTGGGCAAAAAAATTAGCGTGGGCCAAAAATGACCCATGGAAGACCAAAGGGTTGGTTGAAAATTACCGTGGGCAAAAAATGACCCATGGAAGATCAAGGGGTTGATCGAAATATCATGGTCAAACAAGGTAACGACATCAAAAAGGGCTAAGCCCCTAAAGGTTAGCCAAAAAATTACCGTGGGCAAAAATTGCCCACGGTCGAAAAAAATTAGGGGACGTAAAATAGGGGGGTAATACGTACAACGGTTGCTGACGCAACCGTTTGGCGCACCCTTTCTTCGAAAGGGTGCTAAAAATTAGGGTTGCCAAAAAAATTAAGGTTGCCAAAAAATTTAGGGCCGCCGAAAAATTAGGGTTGTCCGAAAAAATGAGGTCTCAAAAAATTAGGGTTCTCAAAAAATTAGGGTTCTCAAAAAATTAGGGTTCTCAAAAAATTAGGGTTCTCAAAAAATACCGTGGGCCAAAAATGACCCATGGAAGACCAAAGGGTTGGTCGAAAAAAAGGTAAAGTCCCAAAAAGGTCAAGGCCCAAAAAGGTCAAGGTCAGGTAAAAAATTTGGGCTCAAAAAAGGTCAAGCCAAAAAGGTCAGTCCAAAAGGTCAAGGCAGGTAGAAAAAATGGCTCAAAAAGGTCCTCAGGTAGGTTCCTGGATCGCTGTGGTCAAAATGACCAACACGAACAATATCACCCCCCTACTACTCACAAGGTACATAATGTGGATTATCTATTATAGAGTTCGAATAGTACTGCCTTTATTTTTTGTTTAAGATTTAGAAATTAACTCTAGCTTTAGATATTGCATATCATTACCAACATGAAAATGATTTGCCCTTTTTACTTTTTAGAATTGTAACTATAATTAAGTATGTTATTGACTTGTGGTGCGTTTTCACTTTATTATTAAATACATGCATGGTTGTTGGCCTGAGGATGGGACATCCATGAATATAGTCACTTGGGCTTTCTTAGGGGTCTTTATTTTTTAAATATTTATATGAACTAACTATGCTGCCAAGTTAATATACACTTTTTTTAATAATAAAGTGTTTACACCACTTTGTATTTTCTTTTCAAGTAATCCGTCTTTGTAGGCTTCACTTGGTTTTCCTGCTGTCTCTTAATTTTTTAAAATATTTAATCTGACCACTGTGCTAAATTGTATTATCTGTGCAACCTCGTTTTTAATAAAGTGTTATTAATATTTTTTGGGCTTGTCGGTTGAGTGATGGACACGTCTTGTGATAAGGTTTATTTGATTGGTAACTGTATCCTATTTTTTTTAATATTTAAAATAAACCACAATTTGCTAAAAATATTATCTGCACACACCAGATTTTTTTATACGGTTTACTAAACAACTATCTTTTAAAATCCTAAGTTTAAACGAATATCATGATATTTATAAAATTAAACTTGTATTGTTTAAAAAATAAATGTAAAACAGTTCCTTTAGAAGGTTATAAATATTCACAAGTGATCACGTCATTGGTAAAAGAGACAAAGAACTTTGTTAAAATATGTTCCATTGCAGTCCCCCAAACTTCAGATCAGGGATATATGTTTGTTTATAATTGCCACAGCTTTCTATTGCCTTCTACTTACAAACCAATAATAATAATAATATATAAAATAATAATAATAATAATAATAATGAATAAGATAATAATAATATAATAATAATAATGAATATAAATAATACATAATAATAATAAATAATAATAAATAATAATAATATATAATAATAATTAATAATAATAATAATAATAATAATTAATAATAATAAAATTAATATATGAATAATTGGTTCATCTAAAATTATGATTGGATTTGCAGTGGAGATGAGAGTGTTCTTTTATAATGTTTGTGAGGAAGCGCTTAAATTTATAATATCTATTAATATTTGTCCTTTATTGCATGTGCTAAGAATATTGTCGGCGTAGAGGTATTTATTTATATGTGTAGCTAGTTTTGAAAAAACTAAGTTTTCTGAAGGAGGTGTATTAGCAGAAGATAAGGCATTAAGACAAAAAATTGTTTTAGAATATGGATGTATTTCAATAGTAAAATTAGTATAAAGATTATATATAACCTGAGAGTCAATAAGAAGGTTGCGAGAGATTGAAATATCACCTGAGTAGTGAGTATAGAGGTGGAATGAAATTTTTGGTGTGAAAGGGAAAGTGTGGGAGAGAGATATAGGAGAGTCGGCAGAAAGATTATTTTGTAAGGAAAGTGAGTCGGAAGTTATATCTTTATCATTATGAGAAGTCAAAATAGAGTTATTTTGTTGTGATCGAGGTGGTGGTAGGGAGATGGATGATGAAATTTTGCGTGAGGAATGTAAATAAATAGATTGAGTGAATTAGGGGTGAAAAGTCGGTGTATTTTCAATGTCTACTACCAGCATAAAATTTTTGAGATCAATAGAGATTGGAGCGTTACTAAAGAGATTTGTGCCGAGGAGGAAATCAGATTGAAAAGAACAGAGTGAATCGTGGACAACCATAAAATTAACTGGGAAATAAGATGTTGCAAGATGTATTGTAAAGTGATGGTGCCAAGTTGCTGAAAAACAGAACCTGTAATAGATTTGAGTTGAATGTTGCATGTTTTTAAAGGTATATGTGTATTGAGTGTATTTTGAAGGTTGTGAAAGCCCGACAGTTTGCATAGAGAACCATTAGATCCGGTGTCTAAGAGAAATAATTTGTGTTGTAGATTGCAATTGTTAAAAGTTATTCCAGCTTTTAGGAAATAAGTTGGACCCGCTGCGCGATGCTCTGGGAGATTAAGTGTAAAGACCAGAAGAGGTTGTGTTAGATGTGAGGGAACAAGGATTTGATTCTTGAGTTATATGTGCAATCATTAAGGTATTTGCAATAATTGATTGAGGCGTTGATAAATGTTGCATTGAAATTATAGAGAGTATATATAGAGAGAGAGAGGGGGGAGAGAGAGAGAGAGAGAGAGAGAGAGAGAGAGAGAGAGGGAGAGAGAGAGAGAGAGAGAGAGAGAAGAGAGAGAGAGAGATGAATTTGGGCAGAGAGAGATGGGAGTGAGTGAAATGGGAGCGTGGAAAATTATCAATGATGGCTTTCAGCATCCCAAATGCTGATGGGTGGGTGAGGAGAGGGATCTATGCTGGGCAAATAGCTGTGAGGATGTTTGAACCATGCACAGGTATGTGTAGAATTATTAATACTGCGAACAATTAATAAAACTAATATGGAATAACTATGCATCATCATTA
>JABUQX010073404.1:0-48911 GCA_015478945.1 Trachelipus rathkii
CTCGTTTACCCATCATTGACGAATATTATAATCTATGGGTTATTTACCCTTTTAGTTATTAAAAAATAAATATAAACTTGTTTATAGTTGGTCAAACTTACTTACGCTCTTATGATACTACAATATTGAACATATTATAAGTCAGAAAAAATCGACTATATCGTTCATTCAATATATATGGTACCATCGCTTTATTTTAGAAAGGACTAAGTAAAATATCTTGAGGGTACCTATACCTTAACATAGGAGGATTTCATAACCTGCTACTGGCGGGCCAATAGTTATATTAAATATATATATATATATAATTATATATTATAATATTATATTAATATAAAATATATAATATATATATATTTATATATATATAATTAATTAATTATATTAATATAATAATAATAATTATATAATAATAATATTATTTTAATATTAATATATATATATATTAATATATATATATATATATATATATATTAGGACTAATGGTTGTAAACTGTTACTGTATAGATACTCATGATTGAGTAGATATTAATTATACATATGTTACATAACAACCTCAACTCATAGTGAATAGCGTACAATACTTAGAATCACCTTCATACTAAGGTTACCTGTATCACATCAACACTGGTATATATAAATTATAATTAGAAAATATATTTATATTTATAGGATTAATTTTGTTCTAGTGATGGTTAGGTTATGGTTATGAGTTAGGTTAGGTTATGGTTATGGTTATGACCAGAGATTCAGCAGGGTCAATTACATATATATAAAGACCCTAACAATAATATATGCCATAATTATATATATATATTATAATAATATAATATATATTAATATATTTTAATAAATGCACATAAAGTCAAAACTATATCTCACACATATAAATCTGTCAGAGGTAGTGAAGATTGTTATAGGAGTTGATATAAGTTTTCATCGAAGGAAAAAGATGATCTCAGTAATATAAGAAATATTCAATCAATGTAAATCAAGAAATGAGAGTGTTATTTTACATGCACCTTTGATTATTCAAGACTGAAAGAAATTATTAGAAATATATTTAATTAAGTATATATAATATTGCTCAAAAACATTACAAAAGTTCGGACTTTTCATAACATTTTCATTAATTTTCTTTTATAATTTTTAATAATTTCTATTTTATTATTTTATCTATTCTTTTTTATTATTAAATTTGCATATTTATTCTAGGAATATGGGTAATGTGGAGACTTCAATAAGACAAACATGTTGTTCTCGCTAAAACATAAAAGGATAGATCCTGATACCCTCTCATCTTTGATATTACATATCTTTATGTTAAAATTATTTAAAACTAAATACTTAAAATTTTTTGAAACACTTTTTTAAAAAATACGCTTATATATCAGTTAATATTATAATTATAATAAGAATTCTTACTCTATCTTCTTAAGTAAATCAGGAAGATGAATCACTTTTGAATACCCTTATAATGATTACCTCTATCTTAAAATAATTCCAAAGTTCTTCTTTAGTAATCTTCTCTGGGTTAACGGGTGGAATTAAATTTCTCTACGAATACTATGATTAAATGTTTTAAATGTCATATTTCTAGGAGCTGGAGTAATAATCTCCTTACTCAAGAGAGATTAACAAACATTCACCTCATATACTTGCTCAAGAGGTACATCCTACGCTTAAGCTGCTGGCTGTCTCTTTCCTTGCTCTCTCTTTATTAACATGCTATTCACTACTCTGGCGAAGCTCTCTTTGGACCAGCGAATGCACCAGTCAGACAATCTATATATAATATATAATAATATAATATTATATATATATTATATATTAGGACCTTTTTATTAATATTAAACTTAGAAGATTGAAAGTTATTAATATTATTAATACTATCATATATATGTTAACTTATATAATATAATATATATAATTAATATATTTTATAATATATATTATATATATATATATAATTATAGTATATATATATATATTAATAATATATATTATAGTATATAATATATATACTATTATATATAATATAATTATAAATATATATACTTATATTTATAATAATATATAATTATATATATATATTAATATATATATATATATAATATATATTTATACTATTTCATAATATATATAATATTATATTTAATTTAATATATATTAGGATTATATATAATATATAATATCTTAATATATATATTATTATGATCGATATTTTATTATTATAATGAACGTCGTTTTCATCTCATTGCTTATAACAAAAACAGGATATTAAAAATATATTTTGTATACTTAATATTATTAAAAATATTATTTTGTCATGGATAGACACATAGGTAAAGTGACTATAGGGTGTCTTTTAAATAAGGTTTCCCTCTTAATATAATCAATTAGTTTCTTAATCAGAAACATTATATTTTTTTATTATCAGCTCTTGTGGATTACAAGTTATCATTACAGTTATATTACATCTATGTGTATTTGTTTGATCATTTGATATATTGATATTATATTGAATTTAAATTATAATTTTATATCATATAGACGAAAATGGTCCACTAGTTAGTTTGTTATTAGTAATATTACTGTCATCATATTTGATATTTGAATTGTTACTCTGTTTGTCAATTATTAAAGATTCAGATATAATGTAATATTTTTATTAATTATCTGATTAATTTAATCATATATTTAATTATTATTATTATTATCGTTATTAATTTATATTAATTATTCATTATTGATATTTAAATATTTATTTAAATTATTTATATTATTTATTATCGGAATAAATATGTATATAACATACACCTATTATAATTTGATTTACTTATATTATGTACGTACTATTATTAATGATATTAAATAACTCGGTAAGTTTTAGAAATTTTATATTATATATAGCTAGCTATTTATTTTATAACTTATTATTATTAATATTATTTATTTATTTAATATAGTTATTATTATTATTTATATATTATATTTCATATGGTATATTATTTAATTAAAATTAATTTAATTAGATTATTTTCTTCATCTATCAATTTTCTATCTAGAAATAATTTAACTCACTTTTGTATATAATTAAAACTTTAATGATACCTTTTAATTTAATCAGGCGAGTCATTTATATTAATCTATATATTGAATTAAGAGAAAATATGAATCGATATCGAAAAGAAGACCAAATGACAATAACTCAAAGGAAATAAGACTAGAAAAATATAACGAAAAATTGCGAGAAAAAATAAAAATACGAGAAAAATAAATGAAAAAAATAATGAAAAACAGAAAATATAAAGAAAATTAAAAGAAAAATATAAAAAAAATAGTTAAAAATAAATAAAAGTAAAAAGAAGTTATATTAGAAGCATTGTGTGGAACGTATGTAAAAGTAAACTAAATTACAAATATCATTTAAACAGAGAAATTTCATTCAAAAACTTCAGTAGAAGAAGAACTTCATAAAAAAAGTTACATGGAGCCGAGTAAAAGTTTTTATTATTTCAAAATGATTCTTGGTGATGAGTAGGTTTCTAATTAGGTCTTCAAAAGAACTTTAATTTATCCTTTATCGTCGTCGACATTAACATTCAGATACTCGCAAATAACTTCCATTATACAGTAATTTTGAATAATATTTACAACTTAGTTCGTAAATAAGATATAGCCTCTTTACTCAATATCTTACAAATAATCTCTCTCTCAACTCAAGATATAGAAGAGTTTTTATAATTAATTTCTTCCATCAGCTTTTACGTTTTATTTGCATATTTCCCTTTTTATGTTACCGCTAGTAATAGTAAATATAACTAATTTAATATATTTATGATAATTAATAATAATTATTTATAGATAATATATAATTATATAATTAACTTAGATAGTATGTGAAGTAGAATACGGATTTTATAATCACCCACTCACCAATAATAATAATAATAAATAGACTTCAGCACCGAGATGGAGATTACAGTCAGACACAAATCAATAAATACATAGAGACACACAGTCAACCATACTCCGAATCATACTAATTTTCCAATAAGAATAATAGATACATCCAGAGAACATTCCATGACATCCGAGATAACAAACTAATGAGAGTGTGCTATTAATATAGAGCATCATAATTAGAGTAAAACCACATCAAACAACCGAGCATCACTAAAAGCAGCACCCGAATCACGTCACCGCACCGGCACTACAAAACTTAATTTTAGACTAAGTCAACCAATACACTACAATACCGACTACCAAGAGAGTATATATAATAATATAATAAATAATATATATATATTTAAATAAAATTAATATAATAATAATAGGATATTAAAAATAATTAAATCAATAAATGGTAATAGTAAAATATAATTAATATTATAAATTAAATAATTATATATAATATACAATAATATAATAAATATTAATTAATAAATAATATTAATAATAAATAATATTTAATATATAATTAATATAACTAATAATATAATAATAATTAAATTAATATATATATTAATAAATATAATTAATTAATTAATATTAATAATATAAATAATAAGAATTAATATCATAATTATAATAATAATAATATTAAATATAAATTAAATAGCAATATATATCATTAATATAATATACATATCAATCATAACTACTTAACTTAAGTTAATTACTAATAATATAATAATAATAATATAATAAAATATATATAATATAATAATTAATTAAAATTAATAATAATAATAATAATAATATATAATTAATTAATATAATAATAATTAATTATTAATAATATAATAATTAAAAATATTAATTAAATAATAATAATTTATATAAAATAAATTTTATATATATAATATATAATAATAATAATAATTATAATAATAATAATAATAATATAAAATAATAATAATATAATAATTAAATTATAAAATAAATATATATATTATAAATTATATAATTAATAATTAAATTAATAATAATTAATTTATGTAAAATATGAGGAGAGGGAAGTTAAGCACTTCACACTCGAAGAGATGATAATAATATATCACCCCATCTGGGCCATACTACATATAGTGAATTCTACTATGACGTACATACTCACTTGAGCTCACACTCTCAGTGCTCAATTATACTTCTATACTCACTCATCTTTATCGCGCATCTTCACTTATTACAATTGCTTTTCCTTAAATTAAATATTAGTGATGATAAATAGAGCTCTTATCACTATATTCTCAAATACATACACAAATAAGTAAATACTATTACAGACTACAAAACTATGAGCACTTATATATTAAATAAAAGATAAATAACAAAATAATGAATGAAGAAAAAAAATAATGGAAATACACGGACACACGCTGATTAAGCTTAATATACTCTAGTCACAACTGTCTTGTATAGGTAGTGTTGCATTTTTCTCAAAAATACTTAACGTCCTATCATATAACCACACCTTAACTACTTACTCCA
The DNA here is from genome assembly GCA_015478945.1 of Trachelipus rathkii. Classification (NCBI taxonomy): domain Eukaryota; kingdom Metazoa; phylum Arthropoda; class Malacostraca; order Isopoda; family Trachelipodidae; genus Trachelipus; species Trachelipus rathkii. The sequence continues at coordinate 5,494 of JABUQX010073404.1, forward strand.
GTACCTACCAAATAATAAAAAAGAGATCCAATATTGACAGATAATAATCACGATAGTATAAATGAGAGTTGGAGTGACCGAATGTATACAATGACAATTTGCACGAGATCACTGATTTATTAAGATTTAAATTAATAGGATCTCAACTTAATTACATTACTAATAAAATAAAAATAATGTAGTAAAACGAGAAATCGGTATAATTAAATATCTAATAATAATAATATTATTGATATTGAAACTATATAACTAAATCATAATTCCTACTAAATCTACTAATCTAATATTATAATTACACTTAACTATAAACATATGGTAATTATTGAAGATTTTATGAGAGTTCCCAAAAACTCTAACTACATTGATATGAAATATCACTAAACTATCTTACATTACATAATTTAATAATAATCTAAACTCAACCGATATAATAATAATGTAATAATAATAATAATAATAATAATAGAGGAGCCTATAAAATTGTATAAAGTTCTGACCATAAATTGTATAATATTTGAGATTTAATTATTCACATACGTGTCTTTGATTTAACCATTTCCGGATAGTCTATTCGGATAGAACTTAAGCAGGATGCTGAACTCAAATCTGATTATTTCCATGTTCCGCACTGATATTCATTGATATTGTTGATCCACCTGAATCCGTAAGTTTATCTCCATCCTAGATCGTCTAAGTAACACTATCATTTAGGCTCACTAAATATTAAGTAACACAATATATTCTCTTTATCAACATTTCAATATCTTGAGAAAAAATTAATAATAAATATTATACTATGGAGAATTCATAACTGTACATACAACTCATTAGGACAATTTGCTTATCTCAACATAATATTACATAATAATTAAAAGTTGAGAGTGAAAATCTTACCATTACATAACTATTAGATTAACTATACCACTAAGAAAATAATAAAAATAGGCATCAGAGATAGTAATATAGTGAAGACTCATCCATATAACAAGAATATACTATACTAGAGAGAAAGTCAATTCATTGAAGAATAGACACAATCTTCAAGGGCTCACGACTCTATCTGGGATTAAGAACTACATATCTAGTCACAAATAACTTATATCTTATTACTGATTAATAATATATCTTAATTTCAATCATTCGCTCATAAGAGTTGTTATACTGTTCAAATATGGCTGCCTAAATATATCTTAGCTTATTTTTATTAATCTAATCTCCAAGTCCAATACACACAATAAATAGAATAGTTAAGATCCCCCACCTATATGAGACGATAGAAAAAATAGATTATTTTTTTGATTGAGAATAGGATCCCTAAGAGTAGATAATCTGAGACATAAAAATAGTAATTAATGAAAACTCGAGCAAAGATACCGATAACGATACAATTGCATGTCATGATAATCTTATTCTATGACGTAATTATCACCTATGGATAAAAAATAGATACATTTAACAGAGTACTTATCCAGATGGAAAGGGATTTACACCTAAGGAGTAGTGCCAAAAGATTCGACTGAGCTAATTCTCTCATTGAAGCTATGGAGAGGTGTGCATCCCCATGATCTTTACCTTCAACTAAAACCTAAACAGAATAATCAACTTAAGGAAAATTTAATTCACTCATTACTATTAATGTATAATACATTACATGTGTTCTAAATTTAAAGATTAACGTGTTGGAAACTACTATATATATGAATTATTGTTCATCTTCAAAACTAATACAAAATGACAAACACTTTATTATAGCATAATTATATAAATTTCAATATAACTACATAAAAATTCACCTAGCAAAATAATAAATTTCAATTCATGATAATAACACCATAAAAATAAATATAAATATTATAATAAGAGAATAACAAATAAATAAATATAATACATAATAAACATATTAATCTCAATACTCATATATACATTCACATCGATATATTTAATATCTCATTAAATTAATTATTCTCACAATAGTTCTAATATTGATTTGTATTATAATCTCTAACTTTGGCACTCACTATCATACTCTAATAAATAAATAGACTGAGATTTTAAGATTCACTATACCATCATAAATGACTATAGAATACTACTTTTAGCTCCACATAATAACTAATTATTAATTGAGCATTATCATAATAATTTAATCCTTTGACAATTCCAGTGCATTACTATTCATATATTATTTATATATATCACATCACACTCAAATAAATTAATTAATAGCAATTAATATTATGAATAAATATATTTAATAAATAAAGATGAATTAATATAATAATAAATTTCTTCATAATAAAATGATACGCTTGATGTTTAATATTTTATTCTCATAATTAAACAATAATAATAATTGTAAATCATAATAATAATAATAATAAATAATAATAATAATAATAATATAATAATAATTAAATAATAAATTATAAAAAATAATAATTTTCTTCTCAAATATATACTGATAATGAAGTATTTTTATAATCATAATTGATAATGATAATATAATAAAATAAAATAATTAAACCTTAATTAATGAAATATAATATAAATTAAATTATATAAATCAAATTAAATATAATCAAATATAATATAAATTAAATTATATAAATTACATTAAATATAATTAATAGTTAAATTAATAATAATGAAAATAAATATAACTATCTTAAAATAAATAATAATAATCTAAGCAATATAATTAATTAATAATAAATTAAATTGAAATAAATAATAATGGAATTAATAATATAAGTAGTAATCTAGTATATAAATAATGACAATAATAATAAATGAGTTATAATGTAAAAAATTTATAAATAATAATAAATAAAAATATATAAATAATAATAATTATAATAATTAAAATATATATTAAATATATAATAATTAATTAATAATATAATTAATATGATTACTTATCAATACATAAAATAATAACATATTAATCAATTAAAATTTACACAAGTTCAATTACATATATAAATATATAAATAAATATAATTAAATAATAATTTTTGTAAGTAATATAATAGCAAATGAATGTACATAGATAAAAATATTAATAATATATACTATTATATAAAAATATTAATAATACTTATCAATATGTAAACTTTATTCCGAATATAATTTTAAATAATATAATCTTTTATTTCCCAACCTAAATTTTTAAAATGAATGAGTCAAGGAGATTTTAACTCTCCATCAGCGGGATTCGAACATTGACTCCGCGTCGCAGAGTTATCAATATCCGGATGCTCTAACCACTTGGCCATCCACGTCCCAGAAAAGAACGCTTCGAACGTAGTTTTTAAAGCACCCGGTCTTTCTCATCCCATAAATGCTGAGTACTCAAAGGCCCTGGTCCCCAAAATATATATATTATTACAAATAATAAATTTATTAATTTATATATAAATTTATTAATAATAATATATTTATCAAAAGGCCCTCCTACTGATATATATATATATCTATATATATATATATATATATATATATATATATATATATATATTATTAATATATATATATATATATATATATATATATGATATATATATAATATCGTATAGGTATTATATATATACGGGTGTCCTCACGGGTATGTTAGCCAGCGTGTTTACCGTATGGGATTTTAAGTATGAAAATGTGTAAGGATATATAAGAGTTCGATATTAATAATTAAATATATACAATATTAAAGATGAAGTAATATAATGAATACAAGAGGTAATGTTAACGTATTAGTTGAGTACTACAATCAGCTCACCATACTCAGAAATAAAATGAGATATATAAAATAAACACCAGGACGACACAATACCACTGTAAGAAATCGCTCGTGCCGCGATGCTAACTATGATATATGTTATATATAGATAATCTATGTAATGAAATAATGTCAACATATAAATATAATATATAAAGTTGAGGAGAGAGTTATATCTCTCACTTACTTTAATAAAGTATTATATTTATAGATACGTGTAGTTATACATAACTGAGTTCTGCCAATACGAGACTCAAATTAGTTAAATCCGAATATATAAATAACGAGATATGAACTCTGCCAGCTGTATTATGGAAAATACTAATAAAATAATAATATAATAGCAAGAAGTGTTCTTTATAAAATAAATAATAATTTAGATAAATAAGGTTAAAGGTTAATAAATACAGAATACAGTATATATTCAATAGTTACCACTCCACAAATATGATGATATTAATATACATATAAAAAAATAACACTGATTGAAATTAGTATGTAAAAGCGTGAGAAAGCCAATGGTATTACACAAGAATAACAAGTTAACATAATATATCTGACATAGTATAAATAAAGATAAATTAATACATAAACGTTGATTTTAAATATAAGTAATCATCAAATAATAATAACGAAATTAACACCTTGATATCATAATATATCCGACAGAGAATGCAAGTAAGATCATGAGAAATGATAATCAGGATTCAAGAGTTACGAGTTAATTAATTCACAAATTATATATATAATATAATAAGTATAAATATTATAATATAATTAATAATAATAATAATAAATAATATATGATTGACAAAATTAATATCATAGGTTATTGGAATGAGGAACTTTCACTTTTGATATGTGTATGTGAATCATCAAATTGTATATAATAAATAATAATAATAATAATAATAATGATAAATAACTAAAATAATAATATAATAATAATATAATAATAATAATAAATAATATAATATAATAATAATAATAATAATAATAATAATAAATAATAATACAATAGATACATTAGAAGTGAAAATTAATAGCACTGGAGTGTTAATTACTCCAATTTACATGTACGATATATAGAGATTATTATAATAATAATAACGAAAGAGGTACAGATAAGATCATACCGAGAACGAAGTGTATTAATGGGTCATAATTAAAAATGACCAAGACGTACATCCACGAATTATTGTAAGAATTCTCCACAAGATTAAAATGATAATAAGCTATCAGTGGGTGATAATAATATGAATTTATAATAATAATTACATAAGAGAGTTGAGATAGATAAGTAACTACAATGAAATTATATTCCGTATTCAAATACATTTATCACTCGGAAAGGCTCTGTCGAGAGTTAAAGTAGTAATTCGATAACTACGAACAATTTGATAAAATAGGATCATGTGACTATATTACTGTGATAATTGCAATGAAGGTAATCAATAACTATAATAATAACTCACATATAATAAATAAATAAATAATGAGATAATATATAAATAATTAATTCTTCGAATATATCAAGTTTTTAGTAATTAAAATATCAATTAATCAAAGGAGGGTCAACAAGGAGACATGAGTACTGAGATAATCAAATGAATATATGGCTAAGATGAATACAATTAGGACCTTAGTAACTTCTATTCAAAATATTTCACTCCGAAAGAATAAATAAATGACACTCAACAAGATATAATGCACTCTAACTTATTGAAGTAATAATATTAAAATCAATAAACTCAATCAATAACAATGCAAAGTATTAAATTAATATGAAGATAAATCATGGAAGTAATATGAGATAGATAGAAATTAGATTAAATAATATGAGGTAATAATGCATATTGGTATAATTTATACTGTACTCAAATGTCGGAAGATTCACATAACTCTGTTATAATAATCAACTAAGATTATTTAGGATAAATAATGCGAATAAATATCCATCGATTCACAATATAACGATATAATTAATTAATTCAAAAATATAGATATTAAAGTTCGGTACATCCATTAGAAGGAAATCAAAATTGATAAGAATCTAGAGAATAAGATAAATTCACACTAAGTACTCGACCGTTATGTTTGGATATGAATCTACTCAACGTTGACAATATAAACTAATAAATATCAACACATAATGATGATCGCATCAATTAATTATGGATTTACATAGATTGTATAGCTACAACACGAAATAAGTACAGTTGATATAATATGAGTATCATTGTCACTTCGACGGTCAGTATCCTCCACATCGAGCGGTTTCGTAAATACACTATAGCCTGACCGTAACTCGATGGACGATGGTATATCTTCATATGCATATTTACTTCCAACTAAAAATCACTTTCGATGTTACAATTAGTTTTTGAAAACTATCACAAGCAAAGTACAAATGTATAAAATATTTCTCTCTTTTTTTAATGTTTCCTAATCTTCATGCACGGTTTTGTCAGCAAACTTGCGACATCTTCAGAGATTTTATCGCACGAAAGAATGAACTGATTAATTAAAAATTCTTTAAATATGAAATAATTCTTTAAGTTTTAAATTATATTAAGTTTTATATTTTGTTTTTTTTTTCATTTTTATTTACATATTTTATTTGTTTTATTTTATTTTTATTTTATTTTATTATTGTTTTAATTTTAATTTACTTTATTTTATTTTTAATTGATTTAATTTATTTTTATTTTATTTTATTATTGTTTTATTTAATTTTATTTTTATTTTATCTTATTTTTATTTTATTTAGTTTTGTTTTAATTGTATTTTAAATTGATTAATTAAATCAATTGATTAAATTAGATATTAATTATTAACATATATTTACATTTGTTTACATATGTCAGCCGATACTTCTTACAGCAAAGTTTTCCACTAAAATCAAAATTCGTTGGATAAATTTCTCTTCGCTAGCTTACTGAAAAATTTCACATTACCAGGATCGAAATCCAGACTCCCGAGTACCACGACATCCTTCTAGATTTTTCCGCTGATAAAAAAAAAAAAAAGTAAACATCTAAAATTTAAGTTCCTCTTTTTTTTCGCATCTCTTCTTAAAATTTAATTTTTTTCTCAATTTTAATCTGTAACTTTCTTTGGTCGAGAACACTAGCGATAATAAAACACAAAAACAAATAAATTTAAACTTCTAAAGTTTATTTGCATTCGTTTTAAATATCTTTCTTTCTCAGGTCGAAACAATTAGCGAGAATAAAGAATAATAGTTGGAAATAGTACTCGAGGGAAAGGATTATATAAACAATAAAGTTCGGGGAAAGTGTAAACAATTCGCTTGTGAAAACGTGAAGAGCTTTCGCGCGGAAAAAGATTGAGTAGATGTTTATTTGGCGGGAAAAACACCAAAAGTTATAAAAAAAAATAACGCCAGTGAAAATAATCATAAAAATTGTTCAACAAAGAAATTTTGAAAACTATGATAATTTAATCATTCTGAAGAAGTAATGAAGGAGCTCTGTGTAAACTCTTCAAAGGTCAACCAGCAGCACACGAATCGTTGTCCAATAAGTTTAATTTTTTTTATTTTAACTATAATGATACACAGAGAGGTAAACCACAACAGCGAAGGATGAGTCAGCGGTTTTCCGGGCTCCCTCACCGGGGATGACGGTGATAGATCCCTTCCCCTCCTATCCCCACCCAATCTAGCTATATCCGGAACCGCTAACAAAACAAATTCTATATTAACAGCAAATCAACTATTTTCTTCCCGTTGCATATCAACAAACAAAAACCTAACATTATCGGCCTAACTTACAATTGCTTTAGCGTATATAAACTCCTCAGGGAATATGGCGAAGACCTACCCAGTGTCCCATAACCGCTGGCCAGACTAAGATACTAAATATTTAAGGAGCTTTATTAATTACCAAATCGAGTAAGAAACAGAAATAACATATATCGATGTCATATCTATCGAAATTGCTTGCCCAATTATCACAAACTCTTAATATAACATTATTCCTTATGTCGTACTCTTTGAGTTTTTACTTTCTTATATGAAACCGTTCACATCGCACTTTATCTCTATCCTATCTCTGGTCTCCCCCTATATCTTACCTAAATATCCGATACCCACTCTACTCATAACTCTCTCAATCTCATATCTAAAAACCATAAATCATCCTAAAAATAGGTTATCAGTCAACCCTATCCTACTCATACCTGATCCCTATAGCATATATTAATACAACCAACCTGGCACTCACATCACCTCTTAAATCGTGTTACATATATAACCTCCCTAAGTCTATAGCAGATATACAAAATATAATAATAATATAGAAATAATATAGTAAGTACATATAGTAAGCACAGTATACAACAACACCTGCTACGACACTGCTATGATTAAATATATCATAACCATATAATACTACCTCGTGTTATATACTAACCAGGTTATGTTCTAGTACACATTCGCATTTCTTAGCATATTCTCGGATGTCGGTGTTACCGGACACCATGGCTTCACCCAACAAACAGTGTCCAACAACTGTGTGTGTTAGACCAATATTACATGCAAACATGCCAATTAAGGGCGTGAGGTACTGTGAGATACTCATCGTGTTATCTTCACAACTATACTGTAACTAATCACATAATTATATTAAGTATAATAGTACATTAAAAATAAAACCTAATATAATAGACTAGTTACTACTTACATTATTATAATTTACCCTCCATGTATCAATATATATATTTGTAGTGACTAAATTATAATATAATATACACATATATTGAAATATTAATTATATTAAATAATATTTAAAATATAATATAATCACTAATTAATATTAACACACTTAATATAGTATATACTGCCTGCTTCTCTCTATATATAATGTTATTTCTCTAATTTAATATTAGTTATAGTTATATTGTTAGTTCTAGTGTAAAGAGTTGGTGAAGCCACAACAGGATATTCCTCGGTACCACTCCCATCTACTATAGTTCAAAATCCTACAACGGCACATAATCACTCCGCTGTTATATGAGTTATATTTCCACTCCTGCTCATTCGTACTGCAGTCAATCCATACAACTAGCTAAGCGTTTATCGTAGATGACATCTAAAAAACAGTATTCTTCTGTTGGCACTTCTGAAACTTACTTGAACATATCTCAAAGTAAGATATATTGAATATTGATCTCTCGAATAATTAAATCGAGTAGTGCTGAAATTCAAATGTTTATTTGTTACGCTGACATAGCGGCCGATTGACAATACGACCTGACCCTCCAATTAACGCATAACCATACATATATGTTGCACATTCCCTACCTCACTAATAATTGGGTGGGTAACAGAACAAAGATCCTCTCATAGTTGTAATAGCGTTTTCCACAATTAGGCAATAATTCCCTGGATAGTTTATGATAAATCAATAGAGGCCCTGGGTACCATTATATAGTATATAACTCATTACTAGTACTCATGACCTCGTACCACAAATGTCAACACTCTTGAGACCTACTATTATTAACTACCTACGTCTCCATAATAATATACGCTTATAGATAATGTATATTAGTGATATATGTATATAATTTATTAGTTCAAGCTTTGATACATGGTATATATATTAATAAATATAATAATATAATTACAATATATGAGTCAAATAAAAGTGAGTAAAAAGTATAGAAAATATGAGAGTATAGTTATATAACTCAATTAAGGGCCAATAGGTGATAGTCTTAAGATATTAAAATAAATAGGGCAAAGGATAAAATAAAAAATTATACGTTAAAGTATCAGTACTATAAATTAATAGTATATACTTATATATTGAAAGATAAAAATCGGAGATAAGTTATATAGTGCTCTATTTCTATGTAAGAGTATAAAATAAACAACTAAATTCGATATTGCGACTAAATTAGAGCCTGTAGGACGTTAGGATGATTCTTATATCAGATTAGATATATAAAGAACTTTCAGTATATTAAAGTAAGCAAATTAATCTTGCGCTATTTATATTAACTATGATAGAACTCATTTTTTTAATAGTCCAGATAATTATATTAATAACATTATTACTTAGCCAATAATTCTATACTCAATGAGTTTTAGTTGCCCAATAATATATGAACTACTTTATATATTGATATCCTGTTTTGTATCTTACAATTTAGAATATAAACACTATCATTGTGTCTTTTTATAATAAGTATGTGCTATAGTTGTGAGAAAGTATGTATAATGACCGCGATGAGGATAATATATAGTACGAAACTATTTTATGTTTGCTTTATCTGCTATCCATCCTCTATACATTCTTAATTAGTCTCTAAATATTATGATATCTGAGCCTCTGTCTCGCTTATATATATTTCATAGTTATTCTCTGAGATGTCTATATCAATGAAGTAGCTACTCGTATAAATTATAAGTCAGTACCAAAATCGACTCAGTGACAGTTTAGAGAAAAAAGATACGGCACCTCTTGCCGTCAAGAAAATGTTATGATATTATAATCGCTAAAGATAGCTTCAGACCTAAATAATATATCCTAATATGATATAAAAATCAATAAGTCAAAATACACATTTCGCTCTGTATGACTTATAGGATCTCTAGAGTATCGGAGATTTGCGTACCTGAAACAGAATCTAATGACAGGCTTTTGCCTTTCTCGCAGTCATTCAATGCAGAGTCGTTTATATCATAGCACTTATATGAAACCTCTAGCACAGACGAAGAATAGATGCTTCATATTGAACGGATACTATCTTTCGGGGTTTATTTTTACATACATCTAAGAGAAAAACGAAACTATATCAAAAGCTATTCTCGCTACTAATATACACACGGATCTCCTACTTCTTGACGCGGATTCTCATCTCCTAGGCTATATCCTCTTTGTCTCGATATATAGCGGAGAGAATATGGTAGCGTTATGAGCGTATCAATAACTCGCCTGATGGATGCATGCTCGAATTACCTCTAGGGCGTCATCCCCCAGCGCGATCGGACAGTTTGTCAACCTGGAACGATCGTCACATGTTGTGGGTGCTATGTTGACTAACTATGAAAGGTTAGAATCAACGTGTGCGCCGTCGTCGGTCAATAAGGCGCTCAGAACAGTATCAACATCAAGACGCATATAATGATGGTGGCGTGTTATTATTATGTAGTTAAGATTGTGGTCGCATCCATCTTAACCAGTTTATATTATCTACTACCTTGATCCTCTATATCTATGCTCCATGGAGTATCCGGAATGGACAAGTTGAGCTAATGGTAGTACGCGATATCACGTAGTAGATACCGTCCTACCGTACATTATCCCTGTACCCCACTCCCCAAAGACGTACTCCAGAATATAATTGCGGGTTGAACTCTTAGAAAAATATATTGATATCGGCAAGTGGGCTGATTTTACTATCTGTGCTGTTTTAAGCGACCTATTAGTCGTAATGTATACTCTCCGGCAAATAGGTCATGAAGGCTAATTAAGTAGAATGTGAAGCGTGTAGAGATATACAACATAGGTCGATAAGGATGATGTTCAAGAGAGTGTGAGCTATCTCTATCTTGCATTAGAACACTTCAAAGGTAGCGCGCTTTATCATATGTGTCGATTTATAGATAGGTAGTCGTATATCTTCATGTAGACATATTTATAAGTTGGTAGATGTATGGACCGATTCTGAGCATGTTGAATACACGCTATTAAGATAGCACAAGAACATGGATGCTTTTATACAGGCAGGGAACGCTGATCTGAGAGCCCAGCCCAATTCTGTATGAATCCTTGAAATTACGAATATAGAGCTAAGGGCACCAAGGCAAGGTCTTGAAGGGCATCTAAACAGTGCCAAAAATAATTTATAGAGAGATACTTATTTGAGGAAAGCATCTCAATGATCGTAACCTCACTCTTTTTCATGGTAATGGATAGAGAATCCGAAGTTAAGTTCTTAATGGAGTTAAAATAATGCACATGATTTCAATAAAGATCTATAGTTTGATATCTTTTAAATATTTTTTATGTAGCTGATAGAAAAATGACTTTGTGAGTGTGAGAATACTCAAAGAATTTCTAAGATTAGAAAAGTATAAGTTTGTAAGTCATAAGTTTTGGATAAGAAGGTAAAGAGATGTTACCAAGAGGGTGTCACCTCTGCATTTCTGATGTGAAATAGCCGTCTGTATAGTAGAGATGATCACTCTGAGAATAGATATTAATATATGATGAGTGTGTGGTAGAACGTGAGAAATTGTAGTTCTTGTAGGTAAATATAGTTATCAAGACCATCGATGGATTAGTGTTTAAGAGATCCTCTAGTAAGAGCTTATGTAATAATGTCTATATGTATTATAGTGCCAGTGTGTCCGCCATATGTAGCGCTCTCAATTTTCTGCCTCAAAGTCAGGTTAGGTAATGATATGAGTTGTGAGGTGGCTAGAATTTGAAATATGCTAAATGATAGTTATTGCAGGAGTGGAGTGTAACTCTACTGTAGATGTACAGATTAACGTGGTAGTGATTTTAAGACTCTGAAACTCTTGCTAGGGAATAGCTCCTCATACACGCGCCAGAGAGTATCCTTCTCTATAATCAATGTGTTTCGATGATACTATAGACAGAGTCTTATGAGCCGATAAACTTTCTAGCTAGTCGAGGGGCGTGGTATAACTTTTTCTCGCTCTCGCAGAATTATGTCTATATCTCATCTCGCTTCTATAGCCAGTCTATATTCTGTCTCTCGTTTGATGTAATGCAATCATAGATAATCGCTGGACTCTTTCTCAATGAGGTTAAGATTCTTATGTATTTATCTTCATTACAATTGACCAGAGAAATGCTGTGGAAGTGATTTTTTCACACATTTAATAGGCATGGATAAAACATGTTATTTTGCTTAGAGGGATGAGCGGAAAAACTGGATATATTGTAGTCCTACTTCCACGCAATTCAATACTAGTGTTATCTGTATTGATTTTTAGAGTGTATATAGATCCCCTATGTCCAAGACAATTTTCAATAAATCAAACTGCAGGAGTTACCAGCATCTTTTGTGCTACCGAAAGAGTGTCGTACCAATGCAGGTGACAAAACCCTCTGGAGTAACAAGTTTCCCCAAGTTTTTAGAAAAATACTTTGTGCAAGCTTCTGGCGAATATAAGCTTCTACTATAAGAAGTTTCTTAAAAAAGATTTTACTGATGTTTAAGCTTAAAAATTTTTTTGAACTGAGAAAAAATTTATCAGATATATTAGATTAATCAAATACTAGATATTTACTGATTTCTATTATTTTAAACCGAGGGTAGCTAAATCTCGCCTCCTTATCAGGAACCTGTGAGATAAGCTAAATGAATTGGCCCATGAACATTTGCTAAACACAACTTTGTTATATAAATTTTTCATCAAAAATATAGGATGTTTCCGATGCAGGAAGCCTTCTTAGCAGGGTTCTAATATCACTGTGTTGAAGAGGAGTATATCCCCCAATCTTTGTTACTTTATCCACTTTTCATCATTTACTAACATTATAATTTCTCAAATTTACTATGTCTCTTATTTGATTCTTGGCCGCTGTTCTACAGATTCAAGAAAATACCTTTCTGGTAGAGATTTTGAGTATCTATCCTGTCGGCAGCTCATTTTTATCTGCTGCAATAAAAGAATACGATTCAAAGTATTAAGTAACTTTGATAAGAAATACATTCAAATTCTCTGACAAGAGGAGAATAACTTTGCTGATACTTATTTTAAAACCAGGAAAAGTCAACTAACTCTTCCTTCTTGTCACCAGTGCTTTAACACATGCTGTTCTGTAATAAATTATTGGAAAAGGATCGTCCTCATAGACTGCAAACTTTATTGGATATTCACAAGACTTTCCCCAATATCAGAGTTGGATTTCAAAAATACTTTTCTACTATAGACAACTTGATGTTCTTGGAATGTTGCATACAGGAGACGTTTCTCAAAAAATTACATGAATTTTCTTCGGTAACAGGTCTTGTGTTTCGGGATCAAAAAAGCATATGATACTGTTTGGACACATGGGCTTCTTTTGAAGCTACATAGGTGGGCCTCCAGGGGTTATCTTCTAATAGTTATATAAAAAAAAAAATCAATCCAAAATAGAAGGATGTAATAGATGTTCGGTCATTAATTGAAACATATAGATTCAGGAAATATGTTATACGAAATTTAGAGGAGTCCATAGCCCAAGGCAGAGTCTTGATACACACCATGTTCTACCATTCCATGCTATTATAAATGATACTTTTTAGCATTCCTAACATATACAGGTTAAGACATGAAATACCTCAATTAAAGGTATGCAGTGCTACTACAGAATGTCTTCTATAACTCAGATATCTACACAGTATATTACAAGCAGACTTCAAAATGACCTCCTCGGATGACTTAACAGTGGTGCGTCAGAAAACGATTCGAGAAAACTATATTATCCTTCAACAAAGATGAAATACAGTTTTATTTTTTAACTAGAGACTAGCCATATTAGATTGTTCTCAAGTTATTAAACTATATTTGTCCTCCGTTACTTTTTGATGGGATTAGTTAGCACTAAAAATACACACAAGCTTCTTGAAGTCGTATTACTTAGAATGGATTCATATAAATCCACCATCGACACAGAGCTGCTTGCAGGTAGGAGTCAAGAATCACCATGATTCCTCGTCAGTTCTGTAAGTAAAATAGCTCTGTGTAGATAGTGTGAAGAATATGAGCTGTATGTATCCACTATCAGGCCTCAAATTATCCATATTGAGTACTTTACTAACTAAAATATGATTGATAAGCGCATACAATTGGAACTCTCAATAGGAAACCTATAACTACATCATATATATATCGATTACGCTACTCAATATCCGGAATCTCGGAGGAATGCAAGTCTTTGCAACTCGGTTGGATATGGTGATACGTGTGATTCGAGGGTAGACATCTGAGCAATGAGATGAGCGTAATTATATAGTTGCCTACCTAAATGCACTATATATGGGAGAAATGGACTTCGTGAGAATGATCTAAAGATATTATGATGTCATACCTTATGAGTATTCGATGGAATTACTTGTACTATTATACTAACACTTTAGTATCTAAGCTTGCATTATAAAAGTCTCCCATATCAAGTCAATTTTTATATAATGATAATTTCATTCCGTTTTTCTCTATGTACTCATATATATACACAGATACTTAATAATAATCAACCTGCAATGTTTTTGGTATATATTTAGGAGTACATTACTTTCAAATAATCATTTCAATAATCTCTCTTGTAAGCAACATTACTAAATATATTTTATCGTATAATAATATATATATATAATATATATATTATAATATACCGTACCCTCTTATGTGTAAAGTTCAAAATTTAGAATTTAGATACACCTTTCGGACAAATATCACCCTAAATAAGAAAATGCATATAATCATTTCAAGTTATTTACAGTAAATATTATTGTTTAGAAAAGGTTACTAATAGTATTATTACTTATATATATAAATAGAGCTAATATATATATCTTATATATATATATATAAATAATATATATATATATACCAATTTGCTATTCACGCCAGATAGGTACTAGTAAATATTAATTACTGATTATGAATTGGTACAGATACATTTCTCCATTAAATTGAATAACTTATACCCGATATTGGTATACTCAGCTAATTACTGTATATCTGATATTATTGTATTCACGTTTCTCACTATTTACTTATGATAGATATATATATAGATAGGACATACTTATATATATACAAAGTTTTATAATTTGAGTTTTACGTTTATTAAATAAACTATATATGATAATTTTGTTTAGGCTTTATTATAGCCTCATTATTATAAGTTTATTCACGTAGTTACATATTATTACATAAAAAAAAATATCTCGTTTCTTCCATCCTATATTGTATCTTACTGGTAAGTAAGTATCTGGTATCTTACTGGTTTAGATATATACCGTACTCTATAGCAAGTAAAGAAGGATCAGATCGATATAACTTTAATAAATGTGATATAAATAACAATTATAAATATATATATATATATAATACAGATTATACTGGTGATGCCATGCCAGTATGCAATTGTAGGTATCCTTTCCACCTGGAACGTGAGATCAGCCGAGGGATGGTGTTGGGATATGATTAAACATGCGACTATAAAGGAATGGTCGGATGTTTGATATATGTAATGTATATGTATTTTTTTTGAGTTAAGCATAATTAATAGTTGATATTACTATACTATTAACATATGCACTACAAAAATTTCCTTTTTAATCGGCATGTTATTCTCCGTTAGAGTAATTATATTAAACATATATATAAGAAGAAACAGTTTGGCAAGTATGTAGATATGAGTATATTAAGGGGTGAGTGGCCAATAATTAAGCACTCTGTAATTCATAAAACTTGGCACAGGATGTATTATAAAACATGTATTATTCATTAAGACCGAGGAGTACGCGTGTCTAATATAATCTCCTATTTTCTAAGAACTGTGGTTAGCTACAAATCTGCCACACTACCTCTGAAGACTGATAATGCTCTCTTCTTTATCTACAAAGTATAGTCTCAGCAGAACAACTGTGGTGCAGCCCCAAGGGACCTGTGATAAGGCACTGCCCTTCCATAATGGCCACTAACCGACCAACCTCTGTCGGCGCCCCCCACAACCGTCCCACAAAGCTCCGAGTCAGCCAACACGCAGATTTTACAATGGGGCATTATATACTTTCCCCGCGACTGCAAAAAATCCTATGTGGAGAAAAATTAATCAACACTATACGGGCAAGGTTTTAGTATTTGGTAGGATTCGTGCCTTTATAAGTCCACAAATAAGTTATATCTGAGCGGTTCTTTATATTAAACTACAAGAATAAAATACATATTATTTTTTCTACTTACTTCCTTTGTTATAAATTTCGATTATAGTGTCCAGCAAATAGTACCTACTCTAATTACTAAATAACTCTACTTACCCCACCTCTAGAGAGTCCGATCATAGCCCACAATGTTTGTGTGTTTCTTGAGCGTAAGTCCAATATTTCCTCCGTGCAAAATGATTTCTTAATTGAAAATGAAAGCGCATCAGAAATAGATAAATTTTTAAGTTTTGCTAATATTATTACATAACTCTCTCTCAATTTATGATATTTTTATATCCATAACCCCGTATGATTAGTCTATAAACTTTTAAGTACTACTATTTACATCAACAGGTTAATGAGTTATATTTTTATTTACTTTTAAAATCGTAAATTACATCAGAAAAAATTTCAAATCATAAATTAAAATTATGTCCGATGAGCTAAGTGCTGTTTCTTCTTCCCAAAATCAATCAATTAATCTTAAACTGTGAATTGAAAATTACTTGTACTATAATGATATTCTTGTTATCTGAATATTATTATCTTGTGAGAAAGGTAAGTGTTGTTCTGTATAATTTATCAACTCTTTGTTCCTAATTTAATGTATATATTAGGTGGTGAAATTTAAAAAAACTGGTCAGATTGAATTATTTCCTTCACTTTCACTTTCAAAGTGTCTAAGTTGTTGAAATTAACATTCTTTATATATATATATTAGTTTACTAAAAAAATAAAATCTCCTTTATATATTATCCATCCGAAAATGGCTTACAACAAATAGCAACAAAATGTAATAAAGATTCTAATATAATATATAATATATATTATATTACTACAATGATATGCTGGGATGGTGAGGTTAGTTTGTTTTCACAAGATAGTGTGTGCGCACTATAGCAAAATAAAAAATAAAATATAAAAACATATATATATTTCTTTATTTGATAACTGTCTAATCATTTTCATATTGTGAATGAGATGCGTTCAAAATGCTATATCCTTAGATGTTTAGATGAATATTAATAACTAGTCAGAAGGTGGCTCCTATTGATCTATGCAAGACTGAATTTCAGTGTTTGTGCCTTTTATGTAGCGACGGCTTCTTGCTTAGTGTACAAAATTTTACACAATATATATAAGAGACATCGCGCGTATATCTCAAAGACGACGTTACTTTTTAATGGAAAATCAAATTTTAAAAAGTGATATAGCTAAAGAGATTTTTCGTCCCATGGACGATCGCGAGAGCACCCTCGTATCAGGCTAAAAGGGGAACTGTGCATTATTATGCTATGAATCTCATCTACTCGTTCACAAGGTTTTGTGAGTTTTCACAGTTTGTGCGAGTCAGCTTAGTCTCTCTTCTAATTGTATGAGTAGGTGTAATAATGCATTTTTATGCTATTCAATGATATATTCTCTCTCTCTCTTGAGTATATTATAAATACTACTATTATAACTTCATCTCTGGTTTAGTCTCAATATATTGTAGTATCTTACAAACTATAATAAGAGACATAGGAATTCCATGATTGTGCGATGGTTCGTGTGATGGATACTTGTTCCGGCTGAATCCACTACCTTCATCTCGTTGATACCTCTGCACTAGAGGTCGAACCGTGTGGTTCTTACGGCCTATGAACTTGTTAAAGCTGTAAGTTTGAGTGGACATGATAAGCCGGTTCATGCAAGGCCACTCTGTGATTGTTGAACTTTTTTATCATTTCTTTATCAAAATGTGGTGCAGTATATGGTTCCACCATTTATGCTCATGGTCGTTATTATTGGATTACTCATTTGCAGGGCGGAATTTCGTGACTTAATATATACAGCTTTATGGGGGAGATTTTCTTTATTCGTTTTGGGGGTTTTGAGAATTGGTTGTTAAGGTGATGTTATTTGATGGAATGAGAGTAATAATTTTTTGGTCATATTTGTTTTAACGAATATAATGTAATTGACGAATTTAGGTAAAAAAATAGAGATTCTTTATTTATGTAAGATTCGTAAAAAGGTGCGATATTATTAAAGATCTTTTTTTTTAGCTTTGTTATAAAATGAAATATGTGTTGAAAAACTCAAGATAGTAAAGTGATTTGAAAAAGATTATATGGATTAAATGTTATTTTATAAGTTTCTGTGTGCTAAGTAAGGAGGGGTGTTGAAGATCATATACGAAAACACCCTGAGAAATAGAGATGACAGACAGTTAAATTTTTGTTTTTAAAACAATAATAGATAGCCAAGATGATATTAAGGCTATTCAAAATGATTAGTTTTCTATATATATAGTATAATTTCAAGGTGATTGTTATATTTCTATGTGAAATTAGGTATCCGCACCGAACAGTGGTTGATTGCTTGGTTGAGAAAGGCTTAACATTCTCCTCATCGCCCCCTCCCTATACTTCAAGACTGTAAGGTGGATTGAGAATTAGACTCAATATAGGTTAGCTCCTTAGAGGTTGAGGAGTTATGCTCGAGGGAGAACGTAAAAAAATATGTCATCATATACATATCATAATCTCCAATAAAAATCTAATATTGAACATTATTCGAGATTTTCATATTAGTGTTAGAGAGGTTGTTTGATAAAATGTGAGTGAATATGATTAAATTCTGTTAGTTCCATATATATGTTACGAGTATGGGAGACAGTGGGGATCCCATACCTAGGCCGAAAGTTTGTTTGTAATATTTGCCATTAAAATGAAGAAGTTATGTTGTAATAATCTGAGTATTTTTCTTTGAAAGAATGTTTTTTTTATAAATAAATGAAACAGTGTATAGTCCACAAAAATCTCTCGTATCTACTAAAAGAATACAAATGACGTAAGTCCAAATTTCAAATTCTCTGAAAATTGAGGCAAACAAATTAATAATATCGATCTCAGTGTTCAGAAACGAAACTTGTCATCCGTCATCTGAAGAGTGAATTGAGTTATCGACAAGATTCTCCAAGAGATCTCCACTCCAAATACTGACACTCAGATCCGTGAGTTAACTTAAACCATTCTTTACACTTTGGTGCACCCTGAGTTATGGAAAACTATTACAGAATGTATGCTAATGCAATATTATTTAACAGACACAGCAACGAACTTCCGTAATTTTATATATAACAATTATGGTTTTCATGACAGTAAACAATGCGCCCAATAAAATTTTAGGAATGTTTAGTGGAGGATGAAACACTCATGTGCTTTAGGAATACTCCCTCTCTCTCACATTCCCCAACGCATCATATATGTATATATTGGTTCTCAGTATTTACTATAAATTTACCTCATATTATGCTGAGCCATTCACAAGCTATCACAACGAAATAACACGATGAAGATTATGAAATGCTCTCTGTATCCAACAACATCATATTCCTCTCTCCTGACACTTGTTAAATAACCTGGTTATTTCCAACATAGGCAACTCCAAAATTAATTGCATTAACAATATAATATATTTATGACACTCGATTATATTTTTAATATTGAAAAAAATAATACTATATGTTTAATATCACTTGTCTTATACTATATAATTACACTGCTAACAAACATCTAGAATTAAGATATCGTGGTTCTTGTTCATCTACTTAATTATTCACCACGTGCTATATTATATCGCTAATTTTAATGCACCTACCCCTACTTCATTATCTTAGCACTATGAAAAAACATAAATACATAACACTTAAAAAAATACTTTCAAATGTTCTGTTTTAAACTTTATTCTACTTGATTTTATTGCAAATAAACTCTCAACCGGATAATCGAATTATAAAAATCAATCAAACAGAAAGGTAAATTTTTAAAATAAAAGAGTAACAAAAATTAAGGAGAAAACTTTATTTTACTTCCAGTATAAAATAATGATCGCAAACAACCTACGGCATTATTACCAGATTTCTATTAAGCGGACTACAATCTACACGAATGGCACTCTTCATATTATAAACATAAAAATAATATATTATATATAAATATAATATATATTATAATATATAGATATAATAGTATATATATAATATATATAATACCTCAAAAAAATTACATTACCATCAATCTCAATCAAAAACTATGACACCTTAAAAAAAACATTCTTACAAACCTACCCTCAAAAAACGATAAAGAAAATCTTCACCCTAAAGCTATGTAATATATTCACATCCCCGTTTTACAATACTAGCATATAAAACAATATATTAAGGTGAAACCATAAGATTGACCATAAAGATAAGGAAAATATCAACATACAGATGAACCTGCACAAAGTAGTAACTAGCAATAAAAATTTCAGCTATATAACCAATATTATGAGTAATGAGGAGCAAGTGTGCGTATAACGACGACGGAGCGCAGCTTCAATATTTTGAGATCTAGGTGTCCAAACTAAATAATATAAGATCGATCTCAGAAAAATATCCGAATCAACGATAAAAGGAGCCATCCAATAAGTGTTCTTAATACTTTTGCTCATTGACGACTTAAGTAACAACGTTACTATAGTTTTAGGTGTCATACCCCGGAGGGGTTGTGAATTGTACATAAGATATAGCATTTTATACCAAAATGACGTATTTGAAAACCACTGCAGAAAGATTTATACAACAAACAGCCGAGAGAAGAAATAGCCGTCAACTGTAAACACACTCCTGAATGGAGAGTCAAGAAGATAAATCTGTCCTATGCTAACATTGAGAGGTAATGTTGAAGAAAGACAACTATCATGTTCCCTTTTATAAGATAATTGTGAATAGAATCATATGATAGAAAAAAAAAGATGTCCAGTATAAACAATGTTTTAATTTGTGTGCAAATTAGTAAATAAATGAAAATAACGTATATTAGAAGTATAACCCCTTCAAAAATGGTTAAATGAGAGAATAAATGAACAGTACAGTGACCAGGTCCATATAAACATTTTTGAATACATAGTAGAGAGAAAAAAATCCGAGATGTGGGTCGTTACTGACTCCTTTGGCCCCTTATTGGTTAAGGACGGATAAATGTATAGTGGCTATGAGAGTATCTCCCGCATGGACCCATAACCCCTGAAGCGAAAAAGTCAGTTTCTTAGAAAACCAAAGTAAAAAAAGTGATTTAGTAATATCAAGTCAGTAAGGGAATCCTGGATAAAGATAAAGATATATACTAATCGTGAGTTTTGGCAAGGCAAGAAGCATAAGAGTGCTAATATTTAAATGTTAAAAAGTAGGGGTTTTTGTATAGAGGGGTAAAGGGTAATGGTTGTTAGTATTAAACCCCACCTGTGAAGCTAAATATGGAATGAAACCCCATCTAAATTGACAAAGGATGCCTAATAGTATATAGATGTAGGACCGTCTGTTGTGATCCCATGAAGCTCCTGTAGGTGGATTTTCTGACTGCGACTGGAGTTCTCACTAAAAGGATTAAAAAATATAGGCTGCGTGCCTATTCTTTTCAAAAACTGTAAGGGTCATTATTACTATATATCTACTACTTTTGTTCTGGAGATTTTACGTACCTAACCCCTAGAGTTACAATTATTATAATTATTATATTAATATATATAATATATAATATAATATATATAAATATATATATATTCAAGATATATATTATAGATATATAATATATTAATATTAATATATTAAGTATATATTATGAAAGATATATATAATTAATATATAATATAATAATTATAATATATATATATAATATATATTTAATACAACTGTATTCTTCTAGAGAAAATCAATTATTTTTCTAAAAATTTTCTTCTAAAAATTTATTTAATTGAATAAATTTTCCTTTTTTATAATTTTAAATTTTATTTAATTGAAAATTATATTTCAATTTCATCCTAAGTTTTAAGACTTTCAGTGTTTTTGACTTACATTTCTAATTTTAGCTAACCCCGGCCCCGGCTAAATTAGAGCAACCCCGGCCCCGGCAAAATTCCCGCCCCGGTCGGTCCCTAGCCTCACTATAGAACATGTGCTGCTGATCTGTCCTGCATTTCACCAGCAAAGGCTTCTCCTTCGCCAGAATTGTACAGAATTGACCTTGTCCTTTGATGTCCTTAATCTTCTCTCTCCAGGCATTCCCAGAGGAGTGTCTCATTGAGTAGCTGAAGAAAACTAAAATCTATCCATTGGTATGAGGAACTTGATTAAACTATCATGGAAGTGAATTTTGATATTAACTTTGAACTTATGTACTTTTTCATTTAATGCTCATGTTGGTGTCTTATACCAGTGTTTCATTAAATTGGGATCAGTGTACTTATGATTTAAATTCATTTTATATACTGTATATGAATCTTCTATCACCTCTGCACATGCTGAGCCCAAGCAGATGAAGAGCACATAAAAGTAAAAAAAGTAAAAAGTAAAGTATCTATCCTTATCTTTAAAACCATTTTATCCTTAGTTTGAATTCTCAAAGAAACCAATAAGCGAGTTATTAAATCAGTTGAAAGATTTCTCATGGGCACAGGTAGTTTATATAGAACTTAGTTTTCATAATTTATATTGTCCTGTCTCCAGTGGTAGATGACTTGTAGCTACTGCTGTGATGATCCTTTTTTAATCCAGAGATGACCCATGAGCCATTTGGCTTACTTAGTGGTCATTACCCTGCAAGCAAGTAAATAAGTAAAACCCTATAGGATTAATCACTACTTTGTGAGTCTGTAACTTTTTTTGATAATAGTAGAGCAGATCCCCAGCATCACCTATTTTTATAAAAATTACAGCATAGATTCTAAAAAAACATAATGAAGTTTTAGAACAAAGCACGGAAATTAATTGCTTTAAGAAAAAAAAAGTTTACACTTTTTTTGAATTATAATCCTATTTTCTTTTAATTACTAATCTAATTCATATATAATTGCTCCTGCAGATTATCTCTATATAGATGTTTTAGTATATTATATACGTTCCATATCTCTATGCATGAATCTTTTTCAGCTTTTTCCCCTTTTAATATGTTTAGGTCTGTATGAAAATGACCACTATACTCTTCTAATATGTTATTTATATGTTGATCTACTATATTGTGGATCTACATGAATTTTATAAAATCTCACAATGTATTGAGTGTATAGAGATATTGTGGTATTACTCTGGCTGTTGCTATAACTAATAAGGTAATTGCACTCATGCAAAAGAAGTAACAAACGTATCTAGAGAGTATCTGATATCTAATCTTAGAATGTCAGTATATCTGATAAATAGAAGAGTAGCAAGGTAGTAATTTATGATGGCTGATATACTCTTCTATATATCTTTGTTGTGAAACATAGAAAGAGATATTTACTTAGAAATATTCAATTTTTATGTCAGAAAATAAAATATTTAGTCTAGTGCAAGAGACTACATTTGATCAAGAAATGAATAAAATATAGAGAGATTTCCTTTACAGACAAAAGATAGAATTACTTAGGTGGGTGTAATGTTGAGAGATTGATAAAATCATGACTTTATTGTATGAATATTCAGTGTTTGATTTGGAGATAGTTGTTTTCAGTTTTTTCTTAATAATTAGACCTTTATAATGTGTAACATTTATATTGTGTATGCAGTTGGAAATTTCACTGGACAGCTGACAGATACTTTAAAACAGATGCCAAAGGACAGCTCAGTTGTGCTTCTTGCAGACTTCAGCTGTTATAATCCTCTTTGGGGATCTACAGAAAACTATGCAGAAGGATTTTGGAAAGTTTTTTGCTTTTAATTAATAAGCAAGCAGGGTTGGCAAAAAATCCAGTCAAGTGGATTTTAAAACAAAAGGTTTACTACGTTTTACTAACCTAAGAATATTAATTAGATAAATTTTCTTTGGCCAACTAATTGCTTTTAAATATATACGGTACTGTATCATATACCAGTATATATAATGATTTTGCACATAGTTTATGTAAGGTAAGAAAGATCTGATTCATGAACTTGCTAAAAATGAATTACATTTGAAGTTTTAGCTGTATCAAGCAAACAAAATTAAAATATGAATTTTTTTTTATTTCTTTCAAATATGAAAAAAATCTGTATTAATATTTTATAACTAATAAGTAGCCAACTTAAAATTAATTTTGTAATTCTTTTTATACTCTGATGAGCATCAGGACCTTTCAGCTTCTAGTTTGGTTTTCAGTTTATTCCGTACACATAAAAATATTTAGAAGATAGCGAAATTAACCTTGAACTTGCAGGACAGAAATGAATTGTCACAAAAGACTCGAACTACTTCTGAAAGTTTATCTCATCATTTTACAAGCTTCCACCAACTGGAAAGATTCTTATTTTCAGTAATTTTTTGTCAAACATATGAACAGAGAAGATCTTCGAGTCTCAGGTATAAACTGTACCTATATAAGAAAATTTACAATTTATGGTAGTTATAATTTTGACAGACAAACAAATTATCATAGTTATGTGTTTTGATGAGCATAAAGATATTTATATCAATGACCATTTTGACTAGAGAGAAGATTTCATTGTTTGGATCAAAACTGTATTGGAGTCAGAAGGTACCCATATAAAAGTTAATTATTTTTGTAAGACTGTGAAGATCTTTTTTTTTTTTTTTCAGTGACATCAAGAATTCAGTTATAAGGGATCTTACAAAACTCAGGAAGTTGTCCTATGATTACTTTCCAAAGCTTGATTCACATACTGCAGTTGGGTAACGTGGATTCCATCAACAATGAAGCTGGTGATGTGATAGAAGAGCTTGGATCACAGACAGAGGCACTTCTTGAACTTTCTCAATTGCACTGAACTTCATGGCAATGATCTGTCAGGTTTTTTAGATATCAAGAGCTACAAAGTTTTTCAGAATTGCACATGTATATGAAAAATGTTGCTGCCATTTGCAAAATCTTTCTTTGGTAACAAGAATTTTCCATTCTCATAAACTTAAAACAAAAGACAAAAATAGGTTTAAGCCCAGTGATAGTTTCCAAATTGCTCTCTGACATCAAAAAGCCCTAATTTTTTGTATCATTAATGAAAGAACATTGTTTCTTCAAAACCATTTAGTGAAAATGGTTTCCATAAAATTCTTTTGTTGGCTAACAAGATTTTTATTTATTTTGTCTGTTACTATTAATAACAATAAGAGCAATTTAAAATTCATTTGAGAAAAAAACGTACTAAAAACACAAGAAAAAAGCATTAAAAACACTAGAAAAAACGCATTAAAAACACTCTATGTTACAACTATCAAATATAGTTTAAAGTCAACTACTTTTAATTATACACACATGTTGACTTAAGAACATTTACTTTACTTATGAAAATTTACTTTAACAATTTAAGGATGTCCCTTACAGTATTCTTAATAAACGCAAATTAAAAGACATTTTCAACTTTCAAATGTACATAAGGACAAGATGCAACGTTAACTCTGTATAAAATAAATACGATGTAACAAAAAAAGAAAAAAATCAATCGAATTTGATAGAAATTAAAAGTATACATAATAATGTAAAATATATTGAAATACGTATTTGTAAGATACATAATAACGTAAATCAAATCGTCTGCATAAGTATATACGAGGCAAGTAATAACATCTAAATACGTAATAACGCATCACCTAAAGGCGTATCTATCCGGCACATAATAACGTAAAACGTATCGTTTACACATTATTTACACAATACGCAATACCTCATTGTATTTACATGATACATAAAAACAAAATGTATCGTCTACAAATGTATTACGTGATACGTAATAAATATAAACACTTATTTATACGCCACAAAATAACCAATCATCTAAACAAGTATTTAGACGATACGTAATAATTCAAAATGTATCGTCTACACATATTTATGCTATACGTAATGAAATATAAACACGTACTTATACGTTAAGTAATAATGTATTATCTAAGCACTCATTTACACAATGCATAAAATCTACACACATATTTACAACTTACGTAATGACGTATCATCTAAACACGTACTTATACGATACATAACTTAAAATGTATCGCCTACACATGTATCTACACGATACGTATTGAAATCTAGGCACATATTTATACGATAGGTAATAACGATCAAAACATTTCCGCAATACATAAAACCTAAACACATATTTACACCATCCGTAATAAAAAACGTTATCATTTAAATAATGTATTATAACAATACGTTTATCTAATCACGTATATAGACGAGGCGTAATAACGTATCTAAACACGGGTTTACACGTAGATAACGTAAAATGTATCGTCTAATACGCATAATTTAGAGATGAGTATAAAAAAGTAATATGTATTATGAATGTAAGTGTTATTAGGTAAAGTTTACTCTAAGGGAAATTGTATGTTTAAATAAAATATAAATATTTTATTTTCAAATACTTTTGAAAATAAAATATCTGTATTTAATTTAAACATACATATGTTAAAATTAAATATAAATATTTTATCTTCAAATTTTTGAAAATAAAATATTTCTATTTAATTTAAACATATATACGTTTAAATTAAATATAAATAATTTATTTTCAAATAAAATAATTTTTAAAATAAAATATTTGTATTCAATTTAAGCATACATATATTTAAATTAAATATAAACATGTTATTTTCAAATATTTTATTTTAAAATTTTTGAAAATAAAATATTTGAATTTAATTTAAACATACATTTCTCTCAGTGTGTGAATCAGGAAGAAAACTTTAAATTTTTCAAAAACTTTACACAAAATCTTGTTCATCAAAATTGACCAAATTAAAAGGCCCAAAGTCCTAATAAATTGAAATTCTTAATAATTTTGAAAAGATTTATTTCTATATTAAGACGTCACAATTGGAGCAGCTGTCTCAATAAATATAGGTTTATATATATATATATATATATATATATATATATATATATATATATATATATATATAATATATAATATATATATATATATATATAATATATATATATATATATATATATATATATATATATATATATATATATATATATATATTATACTATTTATATATATATATATATATATATATATATATATATATATAATATATTATATATATATATAAATGTTGGTCCGTTTACTTTATCAAAAGGCAAATATTTTTTCGTTTAACCAGTTTTTTTCGATAAAACACGAGAATTGAAAACAACGTTTCTTATTGTTTTTTTCGTTTTTTTCGCCTGTTGATCTTATAAATCTAATTGTAAACCTAAAATAAATAATATTACGCTTAATATAATAATATATATTATAATATTATATATATAATATATATATATATATAATATATATATATATATATATATAATATATATATATATATATATATATATATATATATAATATATATAAATACAAAAATATATATATATATTACATGCATTGTTCATTTTTTCAATCTCTCATACATTAATCCTCACTTATGAAGATTTTATTAAGTATTCATTTTTATTTATCCTTTATTAATCTTCGCTTGTTACAACTACGAGTGTACTTTATAATTTACTGATGTAATGTAGAGTTAGAGAGATTAAGATACATTAAAATACAATAACACCAACAACACTTAACCAAATTCTAAAACATTCCACTTATCTCTAAATGTGACAAATATAAATGAAAAGTCAAATCAGGCTAAAGTAGCTATTGTAGTTAACTAAAGTTTAGTTGGTTAGCTGTTTAATAATTATCTGTTTAGTAGTTGAAAATTAGCGATAACAATTATTTCAGCTTCAAACGAAGATTTCTTTCAATTTCACAAGCAAGAATGAAAAAGAAAGTTATAGTAATAATAATAATAATAATATAATAAATAATAATAATAATAATAATATAATAAATAAAAAAGAATAAAAAACAATAATAATGATAAAATTTTGATTATTATTGATACATAAATAATAATTATAAATATAAAGAAGATATAAATTTAGATATAATAATAAATAATAATAATAAATAATATATTAAATAAATTTTAACCTGAAAAAATAATAATAATAATAATAAATTAATTAATTATTAAGATTTCTTTTTCTCCTCACTTGTAATATTTTCTATTCTTATTATTATTATTAATTTAAATTATTATTATTATTATTATTATTATTATTATTAATTATTATAGTAATTATCTTTAGTATTAATGGTAGGTGTCTTTATGATTTATGTATATTATTGTTTTTTTGTTTATTATTGTTATTATTTATTATTATTATTATTATTTATTATTATTATATTATTATTATTATTTTGTTTTAATTTATTAATAAATTATTATTTTTAACGCTGTTTAATTTTTATCATAGTAAAAGGCCATATTGGAGCACGATCGTTTTTAAATTTTATATTTTTACTCTTCCCTGACCTTGACCTTTTTGAACCCAAATTTTTACCTGACCTTGCCCCTAAAAATTTGGGCAACCGCCATTTTTTTGAGCTCAAATTTTTTAAAAACAGCTGCCCCTTGCCTTTTTTTTGACTTGAGCCTTTATTTGGCCTTATGACCTTTTTGGGCCCTTGACCTTTTGGGCCAACCCAAATTTTTTGGAGCACACCCGAAAATTTTTTAGCAAACCCTAATTTTTTGGGCAACACGCTATTTTTTGGCAACCCTAATTTTTGGCAAACCTAATCTAATTTTTTTTTCGGCAACCCTAAAATTTTTGCAAACCCTTACGGAGAAGGGTTGCGCAAACGTTGCTGCAGCAAACCGTTTGACGTAACCCCACCCTAATTTTTTCGAACCAACCCTTTGTCTTCCATGGGTCAATTTTTGCCCCACCCTAATTTTTGGCCACCATTTTCTTTTAGGGCTTAGCCCTTTTTTTTTGATGTCTCTTTAAAAAAACCTTTTTTGGGTCCTTATTACTATTCCTTGCAAAAGCTTTGCCAGATAACTCATGGGTCAATTTTGGCCACAGTATTTTTTTTGGCCACCCTTAGGGGCTTAGCCCTTTTTGATGTTTAAAAAAAAACCTTGTTTTGAACCATTGAATTATTTTCGCCTTGAACCTTTGCCCATTATACCATGGGTCAATTTGGGCGCCACCGCCAAATTTTTTTTTGCCACCACTCGTGTCCCACCCGTCAATATTTCGTTCCTAACTTGAACGCAAGTTTTATGGATCTATCCTAACTTGAACAAACCTACAACACACACATACCACACCCCACACACAAGACACACAACACCACACATACATCACACAACACAAACACACACACTTATACATGCATTAAACTATGACACTTTAACACTCACCCATAAGATACTTGCACTTTACATTTACACTTTATAAAACACACGTAAAACACAACACCGACCAATCCTTTTGGTCTTCCCTGGGTCAAAATTTTTTGACCCACCCTCAATTTTTGGCTCATCCCTAATTTTTTCCGGCAGAACTACCTAATTTTTTCTTTTTTCGACCATTTTGGTCTTCCAGGTGCCAAATTTTGAGAACACGCCAAATTTTTTTTTTTTCGGTCAACGAACCTTTGTATTCTTACGGGTAATACAATTTTGATGCTCAGCTTTTGGATGCCTCAAATTTGATGCCCCCAACTTTGATGCCCTCAAACTTTAATGGGCCGCAGCTTTGGATGCCTCACCTTTGTTTTGATGGTTCAACTTTGATGCTTCCAACCTTTTATGGCTCAACTTTGATGGTGTCATCTTTGAATGGTACCTATTATTTGTTGGTTTCAGCTTTTGATGACTCAAAGATTTTATTGATGGTTTCAAAACTTTGATGTTTCCAATCAAAACCGTAAGGAAGTATCTAGTGATGTTTCTATGCACGCTCGCTTTACTAAAATAGTAATTTATGTAATGGAAAGTGGCCAGGTTGAGTGCCAGTGAGTGCCAAGTGAGGCATAGAGTGCCAAGTGAGTGGCCAATGAGTGCCAAGTGAATGCCAATGAAGAGGTATGCCAACACGCTCGCACGCTTGCCACATGAGTGAAGCCCACAGTAGTGCCAACTGAGTGCCAAGACTTTTTTCAAAGCCTTATTTCTTGTATGATGACCTCACCTTGTGGCCTTTAAGACACGCCAACTAAATGAAATGGGTTGTCCTTCCCCTAGGTTATAAGGTATGAGGATTCGATTTGGTGTATATTACAAGTTGCTAGATTGCTTCCTACTATAAGGTGATGAAACCTGTTTTATAACACTTTATAACACGACCGACCCCCATAATCCCGCTCTACACTATTTTGAGACAGTGAACCGCAAAACGTTTCAGAGTCCGCCGTCCGCAGGTGAAGCCCCTCGCCGAAACTCCGCCGCGTGCGCCCTCCGCAGGCGCATATTACCGCGTAAACCGGCCGCCGCGTTGGCGCCGCGCAGGCGCAATATTCCGCGGTAAAAACCGCCGCCGCGGTGGGCGCCTCCGCAAGGGCCGCAATATTCATTCCTCCCGCGCGATAAACCAACGAAAAAATATGATATCAATGTAAAAACTATTCAAAAAAGAACTTTTCTTTTTTCAAATAATAATTTAATATGAGTCATTCATTTTTTACTACATTGTACACGAAATTTTAAAAATTAAAAAACATATACTTACATACACTTTATAAAAGCAGTAAAATCAGTAAATCAATAGAGGGTGTTACCTAGCACCAAAAGGGATTAGTATGCTTTTGTTACTGTTTTACTGCTTTAAACTCAAGTTTAAAAAACACTGCTTTAACATTGCAGACGACTCATATGTTTTTAAAAAAAAAACTGCTTTTGACCTTATTTAAAAAAACTGCTTTAAAAAAAAAAAAAATCTCCATATGTTTTAACTGCTTTTTTAAAAAAAACCTCACATAATTTATTACATTACATACCATTAAAAAGCAGTAAATTCAAGTAATCAATAGAGGTTACCTAACATTAAAGGGATTTAGTATGCTTTTTGTTTTAACTGTTTTTAAAAAAAACACTGCTTTTAAAAACTTCAATGTTTTTAACTGTTTTAAAAAAACTCAATATGTTTTAAAACTGCTTTAACACTCATGTTTTAAAACTGCTTTAAAAAAACTCATATGTTTACTGATTTAACTTCATGTTTTAAAAAAACTGCCTGTTTAAACCTCATATGTTTTTTTACTTTGCCTTTAAACTCACCTATATTTTTATTTTAACATTATAACCTTAAAGCAGTAAAATCAGTAAATCAATAGAGGTGTTACCTACACCTAAGTTATAAATGCTTTTAAATAAAAACTTGTTTTAAACTGCTTTAAAAAACATCATGTTTTAAATACTGGTTTTAAACCCTCATATGGCTTTAAAAATTAAAACTGCTTTTAAAACTCATATATATTTAATTAACATTATGTTTTTCTTTTTTATATTTTTTATTTTGCTTTTTAAAAATACCTTTTTTTAATTTATTATTTATTTTTATTATTATTTAATTATTAATTTAAAACTTTTAAAGAAAAAAAAGCACACGCAGATTTTATTGTTTATATAAACATTTTTAAATAATTTTAATAAACATAATAGGAAATTTCTAATTTAACACAATGGTACTTTAACTGCTTTACAAAACAGCTTTAATTAATCCATTATTCATTATTCACCTAACGAGTATGGATGTGGAGAATTTTACGTTTCCCGAAGCTCCGCCTACATGTCTTGTAGCTGGTCCAACAGGCTGTGGAAAAACCTTTCTATTTATTAAAAATATTTTTAAAGGAAATGGAGATTTTTTGAACAAACCCCTGTAAAAAATAATATGGTGTTATAAAGTTTTTTTATTTTCAGAAAAATTTAAAGAATATAAAGATGTTATTCAATTTCAAGAAGGCATATACGATATTAGATCGCTGATTGATAACATCGTTATTATACAATTATTGTTATTAGGATATGAAATAGTTGCACAAATTGAATTTGGAAAATAGCAGAAGCGTTCACAGTTTATTATTCTCAAAAACCATCCCTAAAATTATCTCTGTGTTTTTTTTTTCATAACACAGAAAATTTTTTTCAATGCAAAGCAAGCATAATGCGAAAATGGTTTCTTTTAAAAAAACACACAGTATTTTACTTGTTTGTTTGGCCAGAGAAGAGACATGAAAGTCAAATTAAATTGTAATTGGCAAACTCAAATGTTACCCCCCTTCAAAGGAAAGAGAGTTCTCTTAAAAGTATAATAAAGAGGTACTTTACTTTTCGATCCCCACGGAGTTATTTTTGAGTGTGAACTTTGTCACCACCCAAAAAAACACGCCACAGAGTGCTGCTTCCGTAACCAACATTCTCAAAGTTTTGAATTAGAGCAATTCTGCATACCTATCTTGAATCTAGAGTGCTTCTAGTTGCAAAAAGTATTACCCTCTTATAAAAAATTTAAAAAAACTTGAAACATTCTGAAAAACGTAAACTAAATTTAGGTTGAGGAATGAGAAATTCCATCCAGTGTGGTATGTGAAGTCCTGTTTTAAATCCTTATAAGAAAATGTTCCTTTAAAACTCGAACTAATAAGAAAATGTTCCACTCGATTATAGAAACAATCGTTTAAAAAAAACTCTCGCATCCAATTAAAAAATCTGAAAAAATTAAAAAGAAGTTAACTACAGAGAGGAGGAGGGGTATTCCCTTCCCATTACTCTTCTCCGGTTAATAGCTCCAATGAATAAACTAATAGTGTTGTCCCCATGAATGAAGAAAGGTTGCTGTACCTTCCATATAATGAGTATGAGAAAAAGAAGTATTAATAATACAGCATCTGTGCAGAATTCAGTTCCCTCAGATTCAGCATTCACATCCTCTATATGAACGTTTATTACCACGTACTATGCCAAAAAATCCACAATCAAGAAGTTAACATCATTTTAGCGTCAATATATGGGCAGGAATACTAGTTGACCACCTATTAGAACCTATCACAACCTCTTTCACATCAGCAGAAACAGTTGCACCAACAGAATCCTTAAATTGTGAACGATTCATTATCTTTTCAGCAGCCTCAACCTCCCAGCTTATATGATCCTAAAAGTTTGAACAAGATAAACCAATACTGTTTATATAGAACTACAGAAAAAATATTAAATTCAGACAATTAACAATCCATAGGAACGCATTCTTACCAAGATGCCCAATACAAAATTATCAGATCTTAAAAAGAACTTGCATCTATCTACAAAAATCCATCCTACGTAGCACCGCTACCCGATTAATGTGTAGATATTCCCTAATGAAAGTAAAACTTGAAAGTGAAAAATGACAGATAAATTTAACAATATATTCCTAGAGGAGAACTTTACCTATTAGTAGTGCGTAAAATCAGGGAAATAGCTTTATATAATATTTTAAAGAACAATTTTATCTTTGAATGAAGCAGGGCAGAACGTAATTGATGATGAAATAGTTAAAGGATGCAAATATTGTGGATTTGAATAGGCCTGATCTCTCACGTAACTGGAAAGAAAGGACCTGTAAAAGGTTGGAAATGGATCAAACAAGAACTTCCAGACTATTAATTTTTTTCCCAAGGAGTTTTGTACGTAAAGAAAAACAAAGTGCTTAGCAGATCTAGCATAATATCCTAAAAGATGCAAGAACCTGATTCAAGTCTTGGCAGGTAACTTATTACGCCCTTCAAGATAATTTAAAACGTGTTCCCAGAGGAGAATAAGAAAAAACACCTTATAATAAACCTTTTTGTTGTTAAATCGTATTATGTAATTATCATATATATATAAATAATTATTTCATTTCAGAGATATGTAATCCTTTCGACAAATTTTAATTTTATTATAATAAGTTGCACTGGGAGTATATTATTTTCACAAAATATATATATAATATTATATATATATTATATATATATATATTATATATATATATATATTATATATTACTATATTATATATATATATATATATATAATTTTTGTATAAACTTTATATTCAGTAGCCAACATGGAAGCAAAGGAGGTAGTTGAATAAAGTATTTACCTTTTCAATTTGAAGGGAACCAAATCAGTTTTTGGGGGTTTAAAACTAGGTTTTGCTTTAAAAGGTTATCCTACATATTGAGAAAAAAAGAGTTTAAAAGCAATATTTAGAGGGCGAAAGACGCATTTACTCTACATAACCCTGGTAAAGAAAAAATTTTTCCTACGCGGAAAAACCATATCTCTCCCGCCAACTACGATAAAGTGTATGCAATTTAGATTTATCGGAAATGATTTAAATATAGTTCTTATAATGATGGGGTTTATTAACATACTTTTTTACTATTGACGTATACTTCTAGATACTTGTGGTTTTAAAGCCCTTAAAAGATAAAAAGATCAGCTACGTTGCCAACTGCAGTAACTTGAATGATAAAGGAAGAGAGGAAGAAAAACAACCTAAATCCATTCTGACCGGATTCAGGAAAAATGGAATTTCCAAGGGTCCCCGCAGCTTTCAAGGAGCTGAACCCTTGGGAAGTTAGCGTCGCCATCTTTAATTAACAATACATTTTCCGTAAAGATTCCGTCCGTTATAGCTGAAACCTTCGTAGGCGGTTTTAACCAATGCATTCATAGGGTATTTTACTAAAATGAATACTTTTAAAATATATTGATATACTGAACGATCATAGCTTATTCTTATAAAACAAACAGGCCTTACATAGAAATATAAGACACGCCCTTTAGAAATGTCAACAGTTAGTGGGCGTAAAACATATCTGAATCAAAAGTTAGACCAATATAAAAAAGATAAGATAAGGAATAAAAGTAAACGATTATGTAAGAGTTCTCGAACAGAAGAAAGTTTTAGAAAAGGATATGAATCCGATGGTCTTACGGAAGTTTTTTTTAAAAAGTGCACAAATATCCACCGCCATTCCAATCGTGAACAGTTTTTAAAGTTATATTAACCCTGGAGGATTTTTAGATGGTGAAAAGAATAAAAAGGAGGGTTCTATAAACAAGAAATTCAGAAAATACGATTTGAGGTCCTGAAAAACTCCAACGAATATAAAAAATAGAAAAAATATTAGCTTCACGAGAGTTAAAAGGAAAAAATAAAGCAAGTTTAACTTGTGAATGGAGGGGGTAATCCTGCCTAAGTTTATACTTATATAAAAAGCCAGTGAAATTAAGATTATTAATCAGCTTGTCATTTAAGCATGGAGAGTGGTAGATCACTTTTAAATTTAAACTCATTACCGTCTTTCAGCCTCCTTTGATTTTACAATCCTGATTAATAAACTCTCGGATTTTTACAACTGTGTTAATGGAAAATCCTAATACAACTTGAAAGAGAGTATACGAAGTAGGAATTATGTGAAATGAATAATTAAAATGAGGAATTAGAAAATTTTCCTCACCATCTATTCTGGATGTCGGTGTACAGAAGTGTAGAATGTGTTGAAACTAAATATTACAAGTGAAAGATACTCGTGAAATCTGCCTAGATCCCAGGAATTGGGTTACAAAAAAGGACATACTTTCTTTGAAAGATATTTTTACTTTGCGGCGGCGGTCCATATATTTTAAAATCGGTGCCATGCTAAATTTCAGTCATTTAAACGTTTCTCTTTGATATGAGTAATTATGTGTAAGGACTTGGTATAAACAAAACTGATATGCGGGAACGCTAATTAAGATAAAAGTTTAATAATATTCTTTAAGCATCAAAAGTTAAAGTGTAACCCTGCGAGACCGTGACACTGTTTTTTTTTTTCTTGAGAACGTTCACCATGGCAAGCGTTAAAACATATTCGTAAAAACCGTGATGCTGAGCTGGATTATTCATGAATAATCCCCCTAACCTATGTTGAAGAAAAGGGTTATACTTCTGGTGGAAGAATAACCCCAATGACTCGGCCATGAACAAAAAAGATGAAGCATATCGAGTACTGCATTATACATGAACCCCATCCGAGATGCTCAAACACCCAGGTACATGGCTTATGTATATACAAATATTATTGATCATCCAATATGTAGGATAAATACAAAAAGCTCCTTTAATTTTAGAGTAGTAATATTTTCCAAGAGAGTAAAAAGTTTTAACATTCCCCTAATGTTTCATTTATCCTACCTCCTGAATAGAATCAAAATTTTGACTCCTGTACGTGTGCATATTAAAAGATGTAGAAGGAAAATCCCCTTCCCATTTTAACGTACGGCGCGTTTGTTAATGACAAAGTTTCATATTAAGAAAGAACAGATTTTGCAGTTATTACAAGCTAATGGATTATATATAAGAGGTGTAGTACAAGATATATTTTTTTTTCAATTCCTTAACAAATACTCTCAACAGTGTAAAGATAGTAAAAGAAAGATACTCCTGTAATAATGGACGAAAAAAGGGTATTTTCAGAGGACCAAAAATGCAGAGGGGGTATGGCCTTGGTGGATTTTTTTTTTTTTTTGCCAAGCCCTAATGGAGAAGTGCAAGGCCCTCTCCTTCCAGGAGTAGGTGGTGGAATATTATAGGCAAAAAAGCTATAGAACAGGAATGCAATACTATTTCAAGATATTGTGCAGAAATAAATCCTCCGTACAAGCATTAAAAAGACGTTATTGCCGATATGTTTTCAGAATTGAGATGGCTGGAAATGAATGTTTAAGCGGGGTAAAAAAAATAAGCGTAAATGTCAGGTGTCAAGGTCGAGGACCAAAAAGAAGAATTGTCATAAAGAAAAAGACTAAGCGAAAAAAATACAAAAAGAAAAAATGTTATTTCATATATATAGGAAAGTTATTATTTTACTAACTGATAACTTTTATGCGAGATGTGTATATAAGTAAAGGTTTTTCTCAAAATGAAAATTGTAAATGTTCATTATACGGCCAGCGTTCGCACATACAAGATGCATTTCCTTCATCCTTCTAGTCCTATGATTGTTGGTAAGAGTGAATTTGGATCTCTTCTCCAATGAAGCCTACCACAGATTAGGCGTTAGCCTAGAATCCAAACTTTATCAAGTATTAATCCTATACATTCAATTAACCCAAATACAGATGTCCTACCTAAGAGTTCAATATTCAGGCCACTTTCCTGATCATACCTAGATCCCCTCTAATTGTGTTTTTATTGTACGAAAATTGAAAAAACCTGATTTGGTTTACAGATCTCCTTCGGTGATGACCATAATAGTATATACAGAAAAAAATCAAAATTTTCGCTGTATACATGTTTCACCAGGTGAAGTCCTATCATAACGGAACTTCACTAGGTGCGGTCGCTGCTAATTATCTTTTACCAGTATTTTAGAAATATTTGTTTAAAATTATTCCTTTCAATCACTAAAAAATCTCATCTCCAATCATGTTGTTTTTATAGTTGTTTCAAAGATAAAGCTGCACATATAGATAAAAGCAAGAAAAAGTCCATAAAAATAATACACTTATGAATTTTACGGTCAATTAAATGGCGATATCTTCTCTCAAAAAAGACTATTCTACCAACTGTAGATACTAGAATCATTTTTTATCCGAACGGTTCAAATCCCTAAATTTTTTTGCTCTTGAAAAATAAAAAGTAAGCCTACTTCTACAGCCTGTATTCCCAGAACCTGTTTTCAAACTGCTGGAGCTTTCCTATGTTTAGAAAAAAGTGAAAAATTATCTCCAACAGGTCATTTTTGAAATTGAAAAATTCGCTTCTTTGAATACTAACGGCAAAGTTACCCACCCTATTTAGAGAGTTTTGAAACCAAGAATTTTTAATTTTCAACTCAAAGATATCGAGTATCAATATTCCTAACAT
Source organism: Trachelipus rathkii (assembly GCA_015478945.1). NCBI lineage: Eukaryota > Metazoa > Arthropoda > Malacostraca > Isopoda > Trachelipodidae > Trachelipus > Trachelipus rathkii. The sequence goes on from JABUQX010073404.1 coordinate 43,903, forward strand.
TGTGAAAGGAAAGTTGTTTACCCCAGAAAGTAATAATAGGGATTGTGGAAACATGAAGCCTATTCCGGGAATTATAAAAAGTCACCCTATTAATTCACACCTTTCGGCTTCTTAGGGTATCAGTTTACTGTGAATGGACTACCTCACGGACGTGATTATGAAATGGCTATTACAAAAGGGTGCCTAGATCTCTGTAATGTCCGGCCTATTTTTAATTAATACATAAACGACTTAAAAAATAGCCAATACTGTATCAATGAATGATAGTGGGACAGGCTTAAAAAAACTTTGAAGAATACGCAAAGATAGTAATTTATTATGCGTATGATCTTACTGCGACCTTTCAGCTTGTAACGCCGCCTATCATTTTTAAACATTTTGAAAAAGGGCACCTTAGGACTAAGTCCCTCTTCTTTTTGGATCAAAGTCTACAAATCACCCAAATCACTGTAAGTGGTCTATCCTTGAGCAATTCCTCAAACATCATTGTAAATTGCAAGAGTACGCAACGTATTTTGAATTATTTAAAAGAGGAAGTGGAAGAGGAAATAAAATCGGTGTTTTAAAAATGACCTTCGCCTAAAATATTTATACATTGATAAGCCTCTTTACAACATAAGCGATACAATATGGCAGAAAGGATACCTTTTTTCAAACAACAATAACAGCGCCCTACATAAGCACGTGGACTGGCTTATTTGAAATTTTGGATGCTTAGAGCAAATACGAAACGAACGCTGTTCACATATTGATTCTTTGAAACTTAAAAATTTATAATGAAAATAATTATTATATTCACCATTAATTTTTTAAAAATATAATAATGTAAGCTTGTGTTAAAAACTATGTCTTAAAAATCCCTGTTCAAACCCCTTAATATTCCTAATTTTTGTGTTGGAGTCTATTGTATTTATTTTTCATTATATGCTTTTTAAATAATGTACATGTTAAATAAACTTGTAAATATATTTTGTTTTTTGAATGATATTCACGTAATGTTTACATTATTTTATGGTTTCTAATTATGTAATCAATTCTTATAAAAATTCACTCCTTTTTAATATTATTTTAAAGAGGTACAAAGGACATTGTGATAATAAAAAGGTTTTTTAATAAAATTTTTTCCTTAAAAATTTTACTCAAAAAGAGGCTCTTTGATATACCAGCCACTGTTGTTTAGTAGCTTCTTACATTTACAATTTTTCAAAATAATAAAGAAAAATAATAAGAAAAATAATAGGAAATAATAATATTGGAAAAGTATTTTAAAAATTAAAATAAAAAATAATAAAGCAAACATAAAGTTAATAAATATAATGATCTAAAACCATTAAAGCATATTCTTTAAAACAATAAAAACAGAAAGTTAAAGCAATAAAACAGTAAAAAAAAAAACTTCAAACAAAAAGCAAACTAATCCCTTTGGTGTTAGGTAACAAACCTCTATTGATTTACTGCGATTTAAACTGGCTTTAAGTATGTTAATGTTATAAATATGTTGAAGTTTTAAGCAGTAAAAACATAATGAGTTAAAGAGCAGTAAAACAATGAGTTAAAAAAGCAGTAAACATAATGAGGTTAAAAGCAAAGTAAAACATGTTATTAATGCGGTAAAAACTTGGGTGTTGGCGCGCATTTCGAACATGGGGTTAAAACCAATAAAACAGTAAACAAATAGCATAACGTAAATCCTTTGGGTGGGTTGGTAACAACACCTTTCTATTGAATTTACTGATTTACTGTTTAAGGGTATGTAATGTTAAAAAATAAATATTGTGAGTTTAAAAGCAGTAAAAAGATTTTCAATTAAGAAGAAAAAAAACATGAGTTAAAGCAGGAGTAAAAACATATGAGTTAAAGCCAGTAAAACATGAGAGTTAAAGCAGTAAAACAGTAAAACAAAAGCATACTAATACCTCTGGTGTTAGGTAACACCTCTATTGATTTACTGATTTACTGCTTTAAGGTATGTAATGTTAATAAATATATGAGTTAAAGCAGTAAAAACATAATGAAGTTAAAGGCAGTAAAACATGAGAGTTTAAAGCGTAAAAACATATGAGTTAAAAAGCAAGTAAAAAACAATGAGTTTAAAAGCAGTAAAACAGTAAAAAAACAAAGCATACTATTCCCTTTTGGTGTTAATTATGACAAAAAAATAAATCAACGATTTACTGCTTTAAGGTATGTAAAGTAATATGTTTTTTTAATAAAAATTTCGTACAATTGTAAGTAAAATGAATGACTCATAATATATATTTTTGAAAAAGAAATTCTTTGAATAGGTTTAACATTGATATCATATTCTTCCGGGTTCCGCAGCGGGAATATTTTTGCCGGCCTGCGGGCGACGCGGCGGGGTTAACGCCGGAATATTTTGCGCCTGCGGGCGGAAAGCGGGCGGCGGTTTTACGCGTAAATATTGTTGCCCTGCGGGCGCACGCGGCGGTTTTCCCGCGGACGGGGCTCACACCTGCGTACGGCGGACTCTGAAAAAACGTTTTGCGTCAAACTGTCCCTCAAAATGTGTTAGCTTCCTCTTTAGATATATAATTCTATCAGTGTAATAAGTGTTATAAAAATACTAAATCATAGTAGGAAGCATTCTAGCAACTTGTAATATACACATATCGAATCCTCATACCTTATACCCTAGGGGAAGACACACCCCATATTTAGGGCCTTATTCTAGGCACAAGGGAAAGGCTAGAAAAGGCCTTGAAAAAATGGCACTCCATGTTTGCAACAAACCTTTTATGCCACTCACTTAGGCACGAATGTGCAACTCAAAAACTTGCAATCATTTGCACTCACTTGCAAATCACTTTTGGCACTCAACCTGGCCACTCATCTAATACTCATAGAAACACTAATAGAAACAGTCACTAAGATACTCCTTAAACGGGTGATTTGGGAACATCAAAAGTTGAACCATCAATATAGATCTGAGTCAAATCAAAGCTGAACCAACAATATAGGTACCTATCAAAAGATGACAGCCAAAATCAAAGTTGAGTCCATAAAAAGTTTGGAGGTCCATAAAGGTGAAAGGCATCAAAAGCTGGGCATTAAAGTTGAGGCACAAAGTTGGGGCATCAAAGTTTGAGGCATCAAGCTGAGGCATCAAAAATTGTACCGTAGAATACAAAGGGTTGACCGAAAAATTTGGTTTCTCTCAAAAATTGCACCCGTGGAGACCAAAAGGTCGAAAAATTCAAGTCTGGCCCCTGGGAAAATTCCAGGGACTTCGTGCCGAAAAATGAACCATTCCACGCGCGCGCTGTGGGTTCCAAAATTGACGCCATGGATAGACCAAACGCGCGAATTGGTCGTTCGGTGTATTTTGTACGTTGTGGTATAAGTGTAAATGTAAGTGCAAGTATCCTGATCCTGGGTAATGTGAGTGGTAAGTGTCCATAAGTGAATGCCACTGATTACAGTCGCGCTCCACCGCCTGTGTGCTAGGTGTGTTGTAAAAATGTTGTGTGTGTGTGTGTGTGTGTGTTGTGTGTGTGTGTGTGTGTGTGTAGGTGTTTCTGTGTGTGTGTGTAGGGTCAAAATTGCAAGTTAGGAACGAAATATGTGACGGGTGGGTCACGAGTGGGGCAAAAATTGGCGTGGGCCAAAATTGACCCCCATTGGTATTGGCAGGTTCAGGCCGAAATATTCATGGTCGCAACAAGGTTAAGAACTCAAAAAAGGTAAAGCCCCTAAAGGAAAGGACAAAAAAATTACCGTTGGGCCAAAAATTGACAGCAGCCATGTAAATCTGGCAAGCCTTTGGGAGAAAAGTCAAGGACAAAAAAGGTAAAGACACCACCAAAAGGGCTAAAGCCCCTAAAGGTGTGTCCAAAAAATTTAGGGGTGGGCTAAAATTGAACCTCCATGGAAAGACCAAAGGGTTTGGTCGAAAAATTTAGGTTGGGGACACTTACAACGGTTGCTGCGCAACCCTTTGGCGCAACCCTTCTCCGAAGGGTTGCAAAAAATTAGGGTTGCCGAAAAAATTAGGGTGGCCAAAAATTAAGGGTTGCCAAAAAATTAGGGGTTGCCAAAAAATTAGGGTTTCAAAAAAAAAATTGGGGTTCTCAAATAAATTTGGGTTCGACATCAAAAAGGTCAAGGCCCCAAAAAGTCAAAAGCCAAAAAGGTTCCAAGGTCCAAAAAAAAATGTCCCGCGGGGTCAAAAAAAAGGTCCAAGGGCCGGTAAAATTTGGGGCTCAAAAAAAAATGCGGCTTTTGCCCCAAATTTTTAGGAGTTAAGGGGTAAAAGAAGGGTCAAAAAAGTTCAGGTCAGGTGGGGTAAAAAAGAGAACCCGTGCTCCGCAAATATGGCCTTTCCTACTACTCCTTATCAGGACATTTTTTCAAACTACTAAACAGATTAATTATAAACAGCCACCTACCTAAACTTGTTTAACTACAAATAGCCTAACTTTTAGCCTGAATTTTGAACTTTTCATATATAATTGTCAACATTTAGAGATAAAAGTGGAATGTTTTAGAATTTGAAACTTTTTATTTGTGTTATTTTATTTTATTTATATTTTTTATCATTCTATAAACCTGAAGATGGGATACTTAATTTTCTCGAAAAGTTTGATTCTAATAAAGGAAATAAAAAATGTTCAGAGCTTTGATTCTCATCTTATTTATAAATAAATATATATATATATATATATATATATATATATATATTATATAATATATATATATATATATATAATATATATAATATTATATATATTTATATATATATATAATATATATATATATTATATATATATATATATATATATATAAATAATTTGAAGTATTTATATTATGTAATAAATATTATTCATAAAATTTATAAACTTTTAAATTTAAGGAGGCAAAAATTTTTTAAAAATGAATATAGCTTGCAATTTCAGAAAATGTTTTGTCAAACGTTTGAAGACAATTTTGTGTTTAGTTTCCAGAGGGTCTGATTACATTGACGTCACGCTTCGATTTCAATGTTTTTCAAT
>JABUQX010073405.1:0-12500 GCA_015478945.1 Trachelipus rathkii
AGAGAGAGATGTATATGACAAATGCAGTTATATTTGTGGAGATAAATACTTTAATATATATAGTAGTATATATATATATATATATATATATATATATATATAATATATATAGAGAGAGAGAGAGAAAATTAGAAAGTTAAAAGAATTTAGATCATTATGAATATTTGAAATAAAATATATATATAACTTTTTGCTTTGAAGTATAATGGAACTTATTAAGTTAAACCTAATCTAAGACCTAAACTCTATACCTAACCTAACACTAACCTAACCTAACCAACCTAACCTAACCTAACCTAACCTACCCTAACTAAACCTAACCTAACTAACCTAACTAATGATACACACGTAACGTAACGTAACGTAACGTAACGTAACGTAACCGAAGTAACGTAAACGTAACTAACGTAACGTAACGTAATTTAACCTAATAACCTAATATATATGTTTATATATATATATATATATTATATATATATACTATATATATATATTATATATTACTATATAGAACCATTTGTAATATACATGAGTGTTATTTCTCATATATTGTTAAATTAAACTCATAATGAAAATGATCTGAAAGCTTTAAATATTAAAAATTAATTTATATAGTAAGAAAAAATGATAATTTTTCATCGAAATGGAGAAATGTTCTCGGGGGAATAATTTAACGAAAAGCAGATAGTCCAAAAAATTGTTTTTTGTGGTATTTTAAAGGAAGAAAAGGAAAACGTGAAAGAGAAGTATTATTTCATAATGTAAAAATAACTAATAATTTAACTAAAAAAAATATATAAAAGAGAGTTTAAAATATAATGCATTTTGTATAATGAGCTAAATAGTCATTATTTAAAAGTTATCAAGACGGTTATTTAAAGATAAAGAAATTTAATATTTGAAACTGAATTTGTCTAAAGTAAGTTTCACACATATGGTAATGAAAATTATAATATTTGAACAGTTTATATTGTGAAGTTCATGTGCGTGTTCCTTGACTAAAATATTTTTGTGAAAATGTCAGTTAAATGTAATTTATTAAGTTTATATTAAAACTGAATTAGAGGCAGCAATATTCATGCAAAATTATAAAACAATTCCTGATAATAAAATATCCAATAAAAATCACAAAATTTCAAAGATGTGCAATCCTCAAAATCTACTGTGGTATTGCATAGACGCTAATAATAATAATAATAATAATAATAATAATAATAATAATAATAATAATAATAATAATAATAATAATAATAATAATAATAATAATAATAATAATATAATAATAATAATAATAATATATTTTTTTTATTAATCTTTTCTCTTAACTTTTTTTGTCTTATTTTATGGTATTTTTAAATAAGAAAATTCTATTCCATAAAATTTTACGACCTTATACTTTCACTAAGTAGCTGTCAAACGTACGATGCTTAAAAAAATACATTTTATTAAATATTTACATTTTTTTAACATTTAAAACTTTTTGATCCTGTTGGTTATGACTTAAATTAATTGTTAGGATCATATAAAAGCAATATACGAAAAAACAAAAAACAAAAAACAAAAACCAAAACAAAACACGCATGCGTATAACAGAAAAAGGATCTCTCTCTCTCTCTCTCTCTCTCTCTCTCTCTCTCTCTCTCTCTCTCTCTCTCTCTCTCTCTCTCTCTCTCTCTCTCTCTCGCTCTCTCTCTCTCTCAACTATATATATATAAATATTAAAATATCTCTGTATATATATTATATTTGTATATATAATATATATATATATATATATATATATATAATATATATATATATTATATATATATATATATATTTATATTATAATATATATATAGAATATACAATATATATATAATAATATATATAGTATTATTATATATTATACTATTATATATAAATATATATAATGTATATATATATATATACTATATATATACTATATATATATAATATAAGTATATATATAATATATAAAGAATTTCTACTTTTTAAGCATCACAGATATTTGATTTATTAAACTTAATAGCATATTTTCCTCAATTTGATTTTACTTTTACCCTTATTTTTTATAGAATTTTAATCTGAAGCATATATTTGTCATTTCAAATGCACTTGAACCATTAATAATAATAATAATAATAATAATAATAATAATAAAATAATAATAATAATAATAATATATAATAATAAATAATAATAATAATAATAAACTAATAAAATAATAATAATAATAAAATAATAATTAAGAATAATAATAAATAATATATAATAATAATAATAATAATAATAATAATAATAATAATAATATAATAATAATAATAATAAAATAATAATAATAAATAATAATAATAAATAATAATAATAATAATAATAATAATAATAATAATAATAATAATAGGCACGTGTTCATTATCTGCTTCCAATTAAGCTTAAGCCATTTTTTTATAACTTACGTTTTCGAACAAAATGCATGGTGTCAGCAGCATATTTTTTTACCTTTTTTTTTTTTTTAACAATTGCATAAGGAAATAAATTATAAATATAAAAATAAATTACATTAAGTAAAGTTATGTTAAGTTACGTTAGTTGAGATAGATTTAAACTTTTTTTATTTATTTTATTTGATTTTTATGAGATGTGTTCGAATCCATGCAATCGATTATTGTATATGGGATCGATATCAAATAATAATATAATAATAAAAGTTATAATAATAATAATAATAATAATAATATAATAAAATAATAATAAAATAATATAATATAATTAATAAAATAAATAAAATAATAATAATAATAATCAATGGCTCTTGTTGATTATCAGCTTCCAGTTTAGCTTAAGCCGATTTTTATTTTAAAAAACCTGCTATCGATACACAATGAATCCCAACGCTCATTAGGCGTTAATTAGATTGAACTGTTTTTTTCTAACTTAGTTAGTTTTTGGAAAAATATGAAATTAAATATAATTAACTTTTTGTAAATCACACACGAAAGTTATAAGTAATGGACTAATATTTTGAGAAATTTTTAGTTTTTACCTTTTTTTTTTTGTAAAATAAAACACAAAAAAAGAAGAATTGAACAAATCCTAGATACGTACGTTTCACTAAATTTCTGACACCTTTTCAATACAATTTTATACAACCTAGGCTAAATATTGTGTAAGGCTTTGATTTTTGCGATAGAATTTTTAGTAATATCAAGGCATTTGGTTTTGTCATTTATCTCTTACCTTTTGTTAAAGAAAATTCTACTATTAGACTGTATTTATTATTACCTTATTTAGTACAAATATAATATAATAATGAATAATGAATAATAATACATAATAATAATAATGAATATATATATAATAAATATAATAATACATAATTAATACTTGTGCTATTTGCAATAATAAGTAAAAATCATTCAGTTTTTTAAGCAAATTTATTTTGTTAGTTAAGAGGTAAGTAAGTTGAGGTTAAGGTTCAAGAAGCATATACTTCCATTAGCTGGGCTCGACCGAATTGGGGACTTCGTCCCCTGTGTTTTACCCCCGTCGTCCACCTACGAGGCGGAGAGACCCCGACTCCCTGAGTATCTAATGCGGTCTATCCATGGGTATTCGTTAGTTTTAAAATATAAAAATACATACATAAATACATTATATATATATATATAATCATATATATATATATATATATATAGTATGATATAGTTATATTATTTATATTATATATTAGATAACTATATATTATAGTTAAGTGATCCATGCTAACATCCGCATACGCCATCCGACTTTGCCTGCCGGATGTTGCGTCATATCTTTATTGTCGAGATTTGATAAAGATTTTTATAGATAAAAATACTTAAGATGAATCTGGAAATGAAGGAGAAGAATTAAAATGAGTTGAAGGATATTTCAAAAACGGCTTGATATCCATATCTAATGTTATCAAATGACATTCCAACCTCGCTGGAATAGTACAGCTTCATTGATGAAAGAATGCTATACTCACAAGTCCTAGTCTTCTCATACCCAGTTCGTATTCCAAAGTTAACATTCTTACTAATGTTGAAAATGACATCATATCACATTGCGTTAAGCTAAAATCAGAGCCTCTACAGCTTTTGTCTCCGATGTAATAACCATTAACTCAACGCTAAAAGAAAAGCATTTTTGAACCTATCTTCAAAGTGAAAATGATCGTTATTAAAAAAGAAATGAAAATGTAATTAAAAAGCTATAGATGCTATGAAAAACGCTTTGGTTTCTGTGGAAATTAAATTGCTCTTTATACTATTGGAACTTACTTAGATCCCGTTATTAAAGGTCAAGTTTTTTTGTTAACTAATATTATGAACAGTTAATCCGTGGTAACTTTGTTTTCGGGCGGTGTTGAAAAACTTCAAAGCAGTTATTAATTTGCCACCCATTAAAAGGGAAAAAAAAACGAAATATACAGAACCGACACCTTCTACAAAGTAAATCAATAACAGATTCACTGAAGAATTTCTACAGTCCATAGTGATGAAGAAAAACACGCATTGCCAAAAGATGTTGTGTGCAAATGATTGAAACTACCACCCAAAGAAAACGACTAGATACAAATGATGATCCTGTCAGTTGGTGGAAATGTTAAGCGAAAATTTTACCCAAGCTTAGTAAACTTGCAAGGCAAATACTTGCCTGTCCTCCCCAACTTATGTTCAAGTGAGAGTAGTATCTTCCAAAGTGTAGAGACGTAATTTAGCAAGTGCTTGGGTTATAGTTATGAATGAGAAATAGACAAACCGTACTCCGTCCTGCAGTAAAAGGGCGTTGTATTGGTTTGTGTTTTGTTTAAAATTGTTATGTTTCTTCAAGCAACAACTTGGTCCTATTATTGAAAATTTCAGTACTTAGTCAAAAAGTTGTATATAATTCCATTGTATAAAATCTTTTCAATTTAAGGGGGCGGAAGGTTGGGTGATTAAGGAGTTGATTGTGTGGTTTGTGCATTTTGATACTTGAGGTCTTCTAGTTCCCGATATCCTGGATAAAACATATATATTTATTAGATTTGCGGCTAAACTCAGTATTATATTTATATATTATATATAATTTTATTATATTTATTATATATGTTGAATTATATTATATTATATGATATTATTATATTATATTAATGTTATTATAAATTTAATAATAACTATATTATAATAATATTATATTATATTATATTAAATTATTATATAATTTATTAATTTTGATTAATAATATATGATATTAATCTAATAGGGGGTACTTTATATATAATCATTATGTATTATTATATTCTGTATTATACTAGGGATAAGGGTTATAATCATTGGGGTTCTGGTGCTTCGTCGACGTTGGCGTAGCTGATGTTTTTACATGGGTGGGAAGTTGGCTGTGGCATGGGCAATGAATTATGTATATATATAAGTTTATATATGATATATATAAATATATACGCTTAATATATCTTGGGTGATTATTCATATTGGAGTAATATATATATACTATATATTATTTCCTGTTGATGAGTTATATATTGTATTTAATTAGACTAGAAATATACTATATACTATTTATTAAGTTTTTTTTAATAATAATATTTATTATATTCATGAATAATAATAATAATACATCTTTTAACTTCGAAATTTATTGTTTTTTTAATATATAATGACATTATAACACTAATAATTATGCTTAATTAATAATAAGTAATAATAATAATATAATAATAATATAATAAATAGAAGAAAATTTGATAATTATATTAATTAATGGAGAAATAATAATACATCAATAATAATATGATATAAATATAATAATAATAATTAACTAATTAATAGATTAATAATTTATAATAATACTATAATTTAATATATAAATAGAATAATTATATATAATCAATAATTGTGAATTTAATTAATATAGTAATAATAATAATACAGAATAATGAATTTAATAATAATAAAATAATAATAATAATATATATATATATAATAATAATAATAATAATAAAGTATAATGAATAATAATGAATAGAAGAAATAATAATATAAAAACAATAGATAGATAATAAAAATAATAATTAAGAGACTAATAGTTAAATAACTATATAAATAATAATAATCATACTAATTTCTGTAGTTAATATATAGATAAAATAATAATATGCATAATAATAACAATAACAATACTAATAATAAAATAAAATTAATAAATGATTATAGGTAAGGAACTTAGATATAGGAATAATAATACTTGAGTATAAAGTAATAAATAATAATAATATTGGGGGTGAGGTGTGTATACCTAGAAGATATGAATAATAAATAATAGATGATAATAACTTGCATAGCGAGAAAACGGTTCCATAAGAAAATTGGAAAAAACACTAGCCACGCGATAATGGCATTACCATACGGGCGCAACGGCAACATCTAAATGACAGCAGGCTGAAGTAGTCAGCGACTGATGGTCAAGCAGGAGGCTGCCTTCCCTTTATGTATAAAAAGTTTGGATTTATTTAATTCCAGCTACGCCTGAATGTGCGGGGATGCAAGCTTTGACAGTGGATGGGGAGGTGCATAACGCATAATACATAGCGTCATTTTTTGGTATTTATATTTCTTAAAGATTTTTGTAGTATTTTCCCTATTGGTTCTTATTACTAATAACATTTTTTATATTTTTTTATTTGTTTTTCTTAATTATTTTTGATTTTGTTCTTAAAAATAAGATAGGGTCAGTTCCTATCCGCACCTATCCCTGTAACTACGCCTACTGATATATATATATAGTATAAGTATATTATATATATATTATATATAATATTATATAATAATATATATTATATATATATATTAATAGGTATTTATATATTATATATATTAATAGAATAATTATAATATATATCATTTATGTAAACAACCGCATCGCGCATCCCGAAATGCCTTCGCATCCGCCGGCATGTTAAATTATCTCGGAAACATACCGCATCCGCAGTTCCGCGGGATAGCGAAGAAATGATCATCTTGCCTGCATCACTTATATTATATATATATATATATATATATATATTATGATTATATATATTATGTTATTATTATACTATATATTATATGTATATATAATATATGGTAAAGGTTACTTTTACGGCGACTACTTCTAGCAAAAACTTGAGGCTTGCGCAAGATGATGCATGGCTTAATTTGTTTATTTCTGTGATTGAAAACATAAATTTGTCCGGTCTATTTTTCCATAAATATTTTTGACTTATTTATATTGATTCATATATTGTTACTTAAATTTTAAAATACAATACTCTTAATTTTAATTAATTACTTAATTAATTAAATAATTAAAATAATTGTGTTTTTTTAATAAATTTATAGGCATGAAACTATTTTACTTGAGACATAAAAAGTGCTACTGTACTCACTAATCGTAAAGAATCAGTAGGTGGGCCGTATTCGTGTTCCGAATATTTATTTATTTTATGTTGTTTTGTTTGGTTCATGTGAAATCTTATTTGACAGAAAATTTGCTTTTCAAATCGAACTACTCTTAATTTGATTTCTTTAGTTTGTTTTTTATGTTAAAAATTTTAGATGAATTGATTATCGACTTGTGTTTGAGTTATTAATTATTCTTTCCTCTGGCTTAATATGAGTGTCACGAGGTAGTGTGTGCTTTATTTATTTATTTTTTTTTTTTTTATAATTTAAGTATTTTAATATAGTAAATAATTCTTTGAAAATACTACATTATTAAAATATTATACGCTTAAGCCGGCGTAAAATTTCAATTATATCGACATTTACCAAACCTTATCCGAACCTGGTGAACTTAGAGGCCGTGTAACAATCTGCTAAACATACGTTTATTTTATTTTATTTATAACCTTTATTTTTGATAATTATAGTGATATATATATATAGTTAGTATTGTATATAATATATTATATATATATTATAGTTATATATATATATGATATCGTATTATATGAATTATATATATATATATATATATATATATATTATATATGTTTGTTTATGTAAAATTTAGATTTTAAATTTTTTTGAACGATTATAGTAAAGAAAAGTCGTCAACATGTCAAGAGCAGGATTCGTCTGAACAACAGACAAATAAGTAAGTAAAATGATATTGGTTTATGAAATTGAAAAAGATATTTAAGAATTTATTGCTCGTTAATGTTGCTCATATTAATTTTTTCTTGAACCAAATCTTATCTGTTTTGTTGGTGACGAACATAATTATTTTTTTTATTTGGTGTTTGCTAAATACCTTTGGCAATTAAATTATTTAAATTTCAACTGAATGTTCTTTTTATCTGATATTTCAAGTTTAAATAAACTAAATAATAAATAAAACAATAAAAAATAATTTAAATAATATAATAAATAAAAACTAATAGTAGTTTTCAATTATTTCATTTTAAAAGGCTGGTGAACATGAAGTTCGTACTATTTTGCTTTAAGAATTCTTTCTTGTGAAATTATTGATAGTCTTTTTCTAAATATTTCAATCTTACTTAGTCATTATATAATATATATATATTTAGTTATTATTATTTATATATTATTTATAGTATATATATATATTATATATTAAAAACTCGACGAGGTGGAGTCATCTTGTGAATTACAGCTTCTATTAGTATATGGCTAAAGGATAGTCCAACACCTCACTTTAAATTCATTTGTTTTTCTCTTAAATTATCTGGCAATATATTGAAAAAAAAAAAGAAAAAAAAATCAAGGACTCGACGAGTATATGCTTGGAACCGAGTTTGCATGTCTTTAGCCACCTTTTTTAGCTAGGTTGATAGAATGTTCACGGAAATATTGCCAGCTTTTTTTTTTTTTTTTTTTTTTTAAACAAATGCCAGAGATTGAAATAAATAATGAATATAAAAATAAATTGACATTATATATTTATCTACAATTAAGTAAAGATTATGTTGTTGTAGAATATTTTAATTTTCCCTTGAAATCAGCAGGTAATGGTTAATGATTATCATTTCACTGTAATTTTTGAAGTATTTTTAATTTTCTCAGGCATTTAAATACTATTATGATGGCTGGAAGGCTGTATAATCAAACATGAATCCATAATAATTAATAATATATAATAATAATATAAAAGATAATAATTATAAAATAATTAATAATAATAATAATAATAATAATTAATAATAATAATAAAATATAATAAAATAATTATAATAATAATAAAATAATACACGAAATTTGCATTAACTGGATAAACTAACAACTAAATATGACAACCTTCAAATCTTTTCAAAAATTGTTACTAATAGGTATAGTTTATAAAAACAAAAAATTCTACTATTGCGAATTTAATATTAGTGTGAAGCAACATACTTAAAATTTTTCGGTTTAGTTTTCATATAAATAAACTTGCAATAATAAAAAAGCAATGCAATTAGCCAACCAACTCAACTAAACCAATTTGCTGATTAATTTTTAAATAAATTTTTAAATTATGTTAATATTTTTTAAAATTTATTTATTTATAAAATCACAGTAATGCAAACAAGGATCTTCATATTTAAATAAATTAACTTTTAACATTTCCCTTTTTTCAACAAGGCTACGCTACGCATAATCAGGATAAGGCTTATTACTTTTTATAAGCCTAAGCCCGGAGACATATTTTGCGGCATTTAAGAAGTAAAACATACTTAACGCATAAATTATAACACACAAGCAATATACGAGTGTGTTTTGAATTACGTTCTTAAATTGAGACACTTTACAATTTACTTTCAAATGACTATCACAACAGACAGAATTATTTCTGTTCTAAATATTCCTCAGCAGAAAAAACAATTATAATAATATATAATAATATAAGTAATAATAATAATAATAATAGATAAATAATATAATAATAATAATAAATAATATATAATAATAATATAATTAATAATAATAATAATATAAATAATATAATAAATAATAAGAAGATGAAAAGAAGAAGAGAAGAAAAGAAAAAGAAGAAAAAGAAGAAGAAGAAGAAGAAGAAGAAGAAAAGAAAAATTAATCATAATAATTAAGAATAAGAAAAATAAAATTGTTGTAGTACCTACCTACGAAATCAGTTTTAAATTTATAATCTACTTAAACACAACACCAAAACAACACAACAAATAAATTTTTATTTACACACAGTACTCCGTAAGTAGAATAAACAAACACTAAATAAACCAAAAATAAAAGTCAAGGAAACGCTTAGGCATCAATATATCATTCCTTAATTATACTCAAGTTACTTATAATAATGTTTATGGATGTCTGATATTTGAAAATAATTATTTGCATATAAGAAAAGGTAAAGCATACCGGCGAATAAATTATGTATTCGCTTCAATTTTTCATTCAGTACGCTAAAAAGCACACGTAATTACATTTATGAGCTACTACGGGAGACTTATTCTATTTGATTGTTTGAAATCTAAAGAAGCTTATAAATAATGAGGAACTTCACGCTGAGATATAATATATATATATATATATATATATATATATATATATATATATATATTATATATATATATATATATTATATAATATATATATATATATTATATATATTATAGTATATAATAATATATATTATAATATATTATTATATATATATTATATTATAAGTATTATTAATATATATTATTAATATATATTATATATAATATATATATATATATACTATATTAATAATTATTATATATAATATTATTATATATAATAATTATATATATATATATAAATATAATATATTATATATAATTTTATTTATAGTACTTTTATATATTATATATAATTTATATATTATTATATTATTATAATAATATATATTATATTATATTAATTATATATATATTATATAATATATATATTTATATTAATATATATATAATATATATATATAAGATTTTAATCTTATATTATTAATAACCAGTGAGTTTGAGGTGTCCTATGTAATGAAAAATGGATATTCGCGAACAGGTTTGGAAACATATTGAGACTCTTTGCCTTCGCATATGTTTCTAATTGGGCGAGCAGGGTTAGCAACCCGGTTCTTTTTTTACTGCTGTTGGTGCAGGTGTCCTCTATGTAGTATGAAAAATTATGCGTTTGGAAATGCGATCTTCTGAAATGCTCTGGGAGAACGAGTTTCGAGGTCAAATGGAAGAATGCTAATTACACTGAAAGGGTGAAACCCTATCTGAGTGTATACTCAAGGGACTTGGCAATCAAAAACCATTTCGACACGAGAAATGTTTTTTTCCCCCTATAGTGCTCTAGGATCAAGTAGTTTCGGGACCAAAATCTTATGCTTTTGGATAAGGAAGAAAAATGCTGGCTTTCCATTTGCAAGACAGGGTCGAAGTCCTTTACAAGGGAGATTAAATAATAATTAATATATATATTATATAGTTATATAAAAATATATAATTATATATTATATATATCATTTATTTATAATATACTATATTATATATTTTATATATATATATTAAAATACTATGGTGAGGGTCGGCCGAAAGCTGACACCTGTATTGCTAAAAAAAAAATACGTGTAGCCTGATATTAAAACAATAAATTTTTGAAATCACCGAAACATTTTATATACCCGAAAATTGAAAGAAGGAAAAAAATGAAATAAATATAAGGGTGATATAAGAAAAAGTGTATAAAAATTACTCGTAATGTGGATGATAATCTTATAGGCGTACGATAAAGGTTGCAAATTATTGAAATTACATTTTTTGGTTAACGCGACAAATATAAAACAGGACGAATGGGAAAAAATCAGATGGGGTCATCTCGAGGAGTATAAGGAAAGAGGTATCAGTAATGTTTTTAAAGTACCTAGTAGAGCAAAGAAAGATTTATTCACTTAACAGTTAATAATACTCGTTTAGTTTTATTTTAAATTTATTACAAATCAGGAGCAACAGCACACACAAATATTATTGAAGGAGAGTGGTCAAAAAGTTAAAAGAAACCTAACGTAAAATAAGTTAACCAACACTTAACCTAACCTAAGTAACCTAACGTAACTAAACTAACCCTAATATATAATATATATATATATATATATATTATATATATAAATAATTATATTTATTATTATATTTATAATATATATATATATATATTATATAATATTATATATATATATATATATATATATATATATATATATAATTGACTAAAATTATCTGTATCAAGTGATTGCTTTCCATTCAAAGTAAAAGTAAAATTTTTCTTAAAAAATAATATGATGTTTTTCACATATTCCAACTTTGTAGATATATTATTATCAAAATAATATTTGCTTCTCTTTATTTTCTTATTCGTCTCGTCTGCTGCCTTTCGGGTCTCCCTCCTTACATCGTTTTCTTTTCTTGAGATGGAGCGCGAGACTCACACGACGGAGGG
>JABUQX010073405.1:20000-25000 GCA_015478945.1 Trachelipus rathkii
TAACTCATGTTTTACTGCTTTAACTTTCTGCTTTACTGCTTTAACTTTCTGTTTTACTGCTTTAACTCATGTTTTACTGCTTTAACTCATGTTTTACTGCTTTAACTCATATGTTTTACTGCTTTAACTCACATATTCATTAACATTACATACCTTAAAGCAGTAAATCAGTAAATCAATAGAGGTGTGACCTAACACCAAGGGGATTAGTATGCTTTTGTTTTACTGTTTTACTGCTTTAACTCATGTTTTACTGCTTTAACTTTCTGCTTTACTGCTTTAACTTTCTGCTTTACTGCTTTAACTTTCGGCTTTACTGTTTTAACTTTCTGCTTTACTGCTTTAACTCATATATTTTATTAACATTATGTTTTTTATTTTGTTTTAATACTTTTATTTATTTTTATTATTATTTTTATTTATTTTTATTATTATTTTTATTATTTTTATTATTTTATTTTTATTATACTTTAGTGTTATTTACTTCATGCCTATTGTTATTATTATTTAGAACACACACACACACACACACACACACACACACACACACACACACACACACACACACACACACACACACACACACACACACACAAACACACACATACACTTACACATATACACACATTCACTATGACACTTATACACACATTCACTATGACACTTACATTTTACCCATAGACACTTACATTTACACTTATACACATGCGGTCACACACACATTCACTATGATACTTATACACACATTCACTATGACACTTACATTTGTCCATAGACACTTACATTTACACTTACACTCACACACAGATTTACTTACACACGCAGATTTACTTACTCACACAGATTTACTACACTCACACACAGATTTACTTACACACAGATTTACTTACACTTGCACACAGATTTACACACACACACACACACACACACACACACACACACACATACACACCCACGCACACTCACTTACACATATAACGTATAATTTATTAAAACATTTTATGTTTTAATTAAACACGTACATTTATATTACTCATTCAAATATAACTAAAATTATTTCAAAGTTTCTTAAAACTTCTATAATAAATCAATCATTATCTTTGAGCAAAGAATTTATTATTAACTGTTAATACTTTTTGTTTATAAATTTTATAACTATCAAGTTTTAAAATAACTTTTACTAAAATTTTATGAAATTTTATTAAAAACATATATTTTACGTACCTTAAAGCAATAAATCAGTAAATCAGTAAGGCCAGCCCCTAGCACCCCTCTACATCAAGCTATGCCACGTTTTGTTCTATTGACTTACTGCTTTACATCATCTTTAGCCATGTAATAAGTATAAAATAACAAAATAAGTTCTTCTCTGCTAACATAACATGTATTTTATTAAAATCATTCTAAGTTTTTATTTAAAAATAACAATTATTCACTTACATTTATATTATTCACTCGATGTTAACTAAAAATATTTCAAAGTTTTTTTAAATAATTCGGGTTTTCTTTATTATTATTATTATTATCTATGTACATTGACAATCCATCACGAGAAAACACAACAACCCGCACTCCTTACAGATACGAAACTGACCTCTCTCTGTAAAATGTGTTGAAATAAATACTTTAGGTCTAAATTTAGGATAATCCTTTTTGTAACCCGAGGCGATTTAAGCCTAATTCCAGGTCAAAATATATTTCAAACTGACCTTTTTCTGTAAAATGTTGTGCAATAACTACGTTAGGCCTAAATTTAGGCCTAAATTTAGGATAAGCCTTTTTGTAGACGGGCTAATTTAATCCTAATACCAGGTCAAAAGGTAATCCCCGTATAGACAAGAATCATTGTTATTATTATTTTTATAAATATATTTCAAACTGAAACATGCTGGATCGGTAAGATCCTTTAAGCAGGTAAAAAGGAAATGTTTTCCTTACTTGTGATTGGTCGGGGTAATCCTTATCTCTATATGACCTCGTATGTGATTGGTCGAGAATTATTTATCGTCTTTTGAAAATTAACGTTGTTCTTTAAACTTGTATTTGAGCAGGTGTGTGTTTTATTATCTTTTAGACCCAAACTCATTTTAAAATCATAGTCATTTTAGCTGTTAAGCGGTGCACAAGTTATCTGATTTGTATTAAAAGTGTTTTATTTTTACTAAGTGTATATCATATTTATAATAAATACTTACATTGAGGAATAATTATTAATTTCACTAGAATAGATAATAATTAATTCACTAGTTCATAAGCTAACCACCAGGGCTCAGCATGAGCCCCACCCGCAAAGGCAGCCAACCCCGCACCCGCAGGTGCGTCCCGCCGCGTCCCCAGCCCACCGCGTGCCTGCTCCGCGAGCGCAATATTTCCGCGTCCGCCCCCCGCGCGCACACTCGGATACGAAATATTTGCACACAGATGAAATATATATATATATATATATATATATATATATATATATATATATATATATATATATATATATATATATATATATATATATATATATATACGTATATATATATATATATATATATATATATATATATATATATATATATATATATATATATATTGTGTGTGTGGGTGTGTGTGTGAGTGTAAGTGTCTATGTGTATTTGCATATGTGTGAATAAGAGATATAGTGTATGTGTGTATAAGTGTAAGTGTAAGTTTCTATGGTAAGTGTAACTGCTTATAAGATGAATCATTAATATAGGTGGTATCAAAGATGACGTCATCAAAGATGAGTCATCAAAGATGAACCACCAAAGCTGAGATACCAAAGCTAAGTTATTAAAGTTGAGGCATCAAAGCTGAGGCATCAAAGATGGGGCATCAAAATATCGAGTGGGTGGGATCGTATGTTGAGGCATCAAAACTGGGGCATCAAAGTTGAGGCAACAAAAGCGGAGGCATCAAAGATGGGGCATCAAAATATCGAATGGGTGGGATCCGTATGTGTAGGGTACGTATGTGTGTGTGGCCAGGAGATATTGTGTGTGTGTTGCGTGTATGAGTGTGTGTATGTGTGTTCTAAATAATAATAACAATAGGCATGAAGTAAATAACACTAAGTATAATAATAAAATAAAAATAAAATGTTTTAATAAATTATACGCTATATGTGTAAGTGAGTGTGCGTGTGAGTGTGTGTGTGTATGTGTGTGTATGTGTGCGTGTGTGTTTGTGTATGTGTGTTCTAAACAATAATAACAATAGGCATGAAGTAAATAACACTAAGTATAATAATAAAATAAAAATAAAATGTTTTAATAAATTATACGTTATATGTGTAAGTGAGTGTGCGGGTGTGTGTGTGTGTGTGTGTGTGTGTGTATGTGTGTTCTAAATAATAATTCGCGCGGAAATATTGCGCCTGCGGGCGCACGCGGCGGGGAACGCAGAAATATTGCGCCTGCGGGCGCACGCGGCGGGCGGGACGCGGCGGGACGCACCTGCGGGTGCGGGGTTGGCTGCCTTTGCGGGTGGGGCTCATGCTGAGCCCTGGTGGTTAGCTTATGAACTAGTGAATTAATTATTATCTATTCTAGTGAAATTAATAATTATTCCTCAATGTAAGTATTTATTATAAATATGATATACACTTAGTAAAAATAAAACACTTTTAATACAAATCAGATAACTTGTGCACCGCATAACAGCTAAAATGACTATGATTTTAAAATGAGTTTGGGTCTAAAAGATAATAAAACACACACCTGCTCAAATACAAGTTTAAAGAACAACGTTAATTTTCAAAAGACGATAAAATAATTCTCGACCAATCACATACGAGGTCATATAGAGATAAGGATTACCCCGACCAATCACAAGTAAGGAAAACATTTCCTTTTTACCTGCTTAAAGGATCTTTCCGATCCAGCATGTTTCAGTTTGAAATATATTTATAAAAATAATAACAATGATTCTTGTCTATACGGGAATTACCTTTTGACCTGGTAATAGGATTAAATTAGCCCGTCTACAAAAAGGCTTATCCTAAATTTAGGCCTAAATTTAGGCCTAACGTAGTTATTGCACCACATTTTACAGAAAAAGGTCAGTTTGAAATATATTTTGACCTGGAATTAGGCTTAAATCGCCTCGGGTTACAAAAAGGATTATCCTAAATTTAGACCTAAAGTATTTATTTCAGCACATTTTACAGAGAGAGGTCAGTTTCGTATCTGTAAGGAGTGCGGGTTGTTGTGTTTTCTCGTGATGGATTGTCAATGTACATAGATAATAATAATAATAATAAAGAAAACCCGAATTATTTAAAAAAAAACTTTGAAATATTTTTAGTTAACATCGAGTGAATAATATAAATGTAAGTGAATAATTGTTATTTTTAAATAAAAACTTAGAATGATTTTAATAAAATACATGTTATGTTAGCAGAGAAGAACTTATTTTGTTATTTTATACTTATTACATGGCTAAAGATGATGTAAAGCAGTAAGTCAATAGAACAAAACGTGGCATAGCTTGGTGTAGAGGGGTGCTAGGGGCTGAACTTACTGATTTACTGATTTATTGCTTTAAGGTACGTAAAATATATGTTTTTAATAAAATTTCATAAAATTTTAGTAAAAGTTATTTTAAAACTTGATAGTTATAAAATTTATAAACAAAAAGTATTAACAGTTAATAATAAATTCTTTGTTCAAAGATAATGATTGATTTATTATAGAAGTTTTAAGAAACTTTGAAATAATTTTAGTTATATTTGAATGAGTAATATAAATGTACGTGTTTAATTAAAACATAAAATGTTTTAATAAATTATACGTTATATGTGTAAGTGAGTGTGCGTGGGTGTGTGTGTGTGTGTGTGTGTGTGTGTGTGTGTGTGTGTAAATCTGTGTGCAAGTGTAAGTAAATCTGTGTGTAAGTAAATCTGTGTGAGTGTAAGTAAATCTGTGTGAGTGTAAGTAAATCTGTGTGAGTGTAAGTAAATCTGTGTGTGAGTGAAAGTGTAAATGTAAGTGTCT
>JABUQX010073406.1:0-22500 GCA_015478945.1 Trachelipus rathkii
CTGTTAACTTATATTAGCTTAGGTGGTATGATTTCTGGATAAACTTTTTCTTATTGAATATTTCTAAGATGTTGTTTTATAAAAAAAAAATCTAATAAATAAGTATATTATAATATATATATATATACGAGCGTATATATATATTTATATATCAGTATATATATATATATATATATATATATTATATATATATAATATATATTAATACTAAGTATATTATATATATATATTATATATATTATATAATTATGGAGGCTGCAGCGTATGAATAGGATTAATAGGAAGCTCTATGGCAGACTATTGGTGGTAGGCTTCTGAATGGAATCAAAAGTATGTATGAGGAGGGAAGCGTGTGTAAGAATAAATGGAGTCGAAAGGATTGGTTTAAATATTAATAGCGGAGGGAGGCAGGGACGTGTTATGTCTCCTTGATTATTCAATTTGTATATGGATGGGGTTTATGAAAGAATTAGAGGTTGGGGTGGGTATTAGAATGATGGAGAATGGAAGAGAGTGGAGGGGTTTGCCCAAACCTACTTATATGCGGATAATTTGGTTTGTTGTGGCGAATCTGAAGAAAGCTACGAGAGGATTGGTAGAGAGATTTGGCAGGGTGTGTAAAGAGGGGTTTTGAAAGTAACTCGTAAGATAGGAGTAGGGGAGGACAGTTGTAGGTGATGAAGTTATGTTAGATGATGAATATTTAAAATAAAATATAATATTTAAGTTTTAAATATTTAGGGTTATGTTGGATGAAAGGGAACGGATGATACAGAGTTCTGTAGGAAGTTTTGGATGGTAGAAAGGTGGCTGTGCAATTAAATCCTTGGTGGATGTATAAGGACTAAGTTCTGAGTTGCTCTAGAGTCTTTCGCATGAGGATATGGTGTTTACCTGTGTTAATTTAACTATGATATCTGGAATAAGAGGTATATATATATATACAATGTGTTTTCAGATGGGCAATCATAGGGGCGTGCCAGGTTGTGTGAAAGAATGGTAAACATTCCAAATGCAACGTATTAGAGAGTTATATATATATGGGTAAATGGTATATATATATATATATAGTATATGTGAGATGTTTGGTCATGTGGAAAAGGATGGATGATAGTCGGTTGGTTAAGTGTATATAGACGGGAACGGAAAAAAGTGATTGAGCCCAGTAAGGAATTATATATATATATATGCATAATAAGGAGTGAAATGGCGGGGTTTTGTGAGGGGGTTATGGTTGTGGCCCACCTGGAACCAAGGGATGAACCCTACATTGACAATACCATAGTGATATGCCCCGTCACGGTCCTCGTGAGCTATTGAAGTGGTGACTGCGACGAGTTCGAAAGGGGAAGATAAAGGGGTGGGGACTATCTTTTCGATTTGGGGAAGGATGATGGATTATTATTATGTATATGTGTATATAGTTTGTGTGAGAAATAATTTTAACTTTTTAAGTAATAAAAACATGTTAGTGAGTATGGCAAGCTATAACTATGTTGGTTAGAAATCATCAGAAGAAAATAACATAAGGCGGGATTCCTAGGGAGATTTTTCCATCCTTGTAAACCTGACATGATAAAACCTGCACACTTCAGGAGGAAGTATTGTATATAGTAACGTTAGTAATTTGTTTTAATTGGTAAAATATTTTATATTCATATCCGATAAAGAAAATTTATACTAGATAAATTATTTAAATGTTCGTTAAATTATATGTAACATACAGTCAGATAGTGGAGTTTTTTTTAACAGATCTTATTTTGTTTAGTAAAGTCCCTAATCATTATGTTAATATCAATGTTTATGGAATGAAAAGGGGTTGAAGATTTATTAAGATTTTGTAAACAATATTAAAATACTTTTCATCAGATTAGAAAATTTTAAGTTGTAGGATTAACTATCTGAAAGCTAAAGAATGAAAAAGATTTATTCGGGTTTATAGACTAGAACTAGATGAAGGGTAAACAACTAAATATGAATATAAATGGAAAGGATTCTCTGTTAAAAATTGTATTGGAAAAACATAATATTTAGAGATCCGTTAAAATTCAAATGGAAATTAAGAGATATGTAAAATTTTCTACGTATAGGGGAAAAAATTTTCGACAATGATTCTGATGCCTATAGTAGCAACTATATTGTCATAACCGAAGATGATTTTTTTTAAGTCATACTTATAATGCGTAATTAAAGGTTAATTATATTTATTAAAATTTGATTCAGTTTTAAAGACAGTTTTTTATTTCATATAATAAATTTGTGACATCCAGACAGTAGTTTCAGCTTTTTTTTTTCAACTAAAAAATATAATTCGTATAGTACTTTCTAAAATTAATAAATAGCTAGTTCAAATGTATTAGGAAAGACAACAAAAAAAGTAAAGCTTAAAAAAAAAAATTATTCATTGGAACATTTTATGTTTTTCATTTATGTCAAAACAAAGGTTTATCATGTACTTCCTACATCCTCTCCAAGAAAGAGACTGATCGGTCCTGTCAGCCGGCCAGTTTCCTTCTCCATTGTATTATCTTCAGCACTTGCTTTTTCATTAAGTTATGTATCTACGGAAGTTCTTGTTTTCTTTAGGAATTCTCCTTTTTAGTCCTTTCATCTTTCTTTGTCTTCTCTTAGTCTGTTTGACAGCATCCTCTCCAGATGCTCCCACCATCTTGATTTGATCTCATCCTGTCTATGAATTTGCTTCTCCCACTCTTCCATTTCTCACTCTATCTCTTCTGGTTTTCCCCACTTTGGAACCTTCCATTTTTGTAGTTTTCAAGGTTCAGCTTCACAGAACAGAATAGGCATTATTACATTGTATATTATTCTCCTGACCACCAAATCCATTTACTGGTCTTCATGATTGGATAAAAAGCTCCCACTACGTGCCTTGATGTGCTATCCTATCAGACTTTAATATTTCCTTCTTCCTGAGTAATAATTCCTCCAAGATGCTTAATCCATTAAACGTTTTCGCTTTCCTTTTCACCACCACACTCGAGTCATTCCTACTATTCATAATCAAAATATTTGTGCTATTTACATTTATCCTCGATACTCCCTTCCCTAACTTACGGATATGCAAATTACTACCTGCTTTAGCCTCTACATATTCTCGATCCAGGTTACCATAGCAGCAGCATATTAGATTCTTGGTTGAAATGAGTTAGTATAGTCGATTCACTGGCTGTACCAGTTCCTCTCCTATCTTTATTAACATAACTAGATATGCTACAAACAAGATTGCATAACTTACGTTCTTGCATCAAACAATTTCTTTATTTTCATTGTAAATTCTTCATTACATTTGCAAATCTCATTTATGCTTCATAGAGGTTCTCTTAATTTCGAGTCCAATCTGCAACTCCTACTTGGGTTATCCCATAATCTAACTCTTGGCAGTGAATTAAAGTGCTAAGCGCCTTCATCCTTTTAGATTCCAACATCCTCTCTATAGCTTTTCTTAAATCAACCGTAAGGTATGTCGTACTCCTGTTTCCTATGTATCCATGCTCCAGCTTACTACTATCAATCTTTCTTCGAAGTTCTTTCATCTTTGTGAGATAATCTTATTTAATGTATATTTTACTTCCTCGTGTAAAATTCTAGAGAAACCTGTTCCCGTGTACTTTTTTGCCTTTTGATATTTGTGAGTATATAGTCTACTCTATCTGTTTTCTGATCTTCTGGAGGAGCTTGAGAAATTTGCATGTACTCCTTCCTTGATCAATCCACCTTGGGGTGTTGTTCCATTATCCCTTTTCCTTAATAAGTTGGCCGTCTTCAACATTCTTTCTCGTTTAAATCCCTTTCCGTGCTCTCTCCCCTATCCCTTTAATTTCTCTTTCCTTGTACTCTTCATAATCGTGTGAAGTATTTCATTCAGGACTTTTATTTTCTTAACAACTTTTTTTTTTTTGGTGTTGTATTCTCTGGCCTTAAATATTTCCTCTTCCTCATTTCTTAATGTTTTTTATTATTATTTTTAAAGCTGCGTGACAGTGGCCTTGCCCTATTTAACAGGAGGAGACGCTTTTAGGATTTCTTAGAATGTTTTCTAGATTGTCATGAGGAATCGAACTCGTGATCTTTTACGTCTACTCAACCTTAAACATTTTGTTAAATTGCTTAATTTTTGTGTTATTATTTCTAGTCTGATCTGTTTAATTGGTGCGTCACTGTAAATTCGCTTATTTTTCAATTAATCCCCTTTTCAACAGCCGACCGCTTCGTTCCTATGTTTGAATATGATTCTTCTTGTTCAACCATATCTCATTTGTGGTTTATTTTTTCTCTTAACATTTTTTAACAAGTTCTATTCCAGATTGTTTGCTTATCGTATAAATAAATTTTAGACGGGTCTCATATATTTATTAGGTTTAAATTTATATGGACGGAAAATACTGTCTTTTAACTTTCCTAATTTATATATAAGCTTTTTCTCGCCTTTTCCCTCAAAGGGTTTTTTTAAAAGCTTTTTTTTTTTGCTAATTTTGTTAGCTTTCACTCGCCAAATTCCGCCACCTTCCCATATATGAAATTGGTCCAAGTCTAATGTTAACTCCCGAATGATACTATTTGTCCGATAAATATAGTCTATAATGCATTTCAGGTCGAACTTTAACGATTTTGGTATCTATGGAAATCTCGGAGCTGAAAGTATTACATAATTTTTAGATCCTACTTCATGTACCCCAATCCTATTATACAAATATGTATTAAAAATTTACTTATTTTTCGAATACTTATTTTTTAAGATAAAAATTAGCTAGATATCTAAGCATCAGAAAAAGAATTAGGAATGGAGGTCTCGATTTCGATTCATCATCCCATCACTAGAAAAATGATAGCAAACAACTCTAAATGTAGGAGAAGGTTTCACTAATAGGATCGAATTTGTTTGTAGTTTAAAAGCAAAGAGGGTTATCTAATACTAGAGTGAACGGAAGTTTAAAATAATTGAGTTTTATTGTATGTACGTTGTATACATCTGGAGGAGTCGACCTATAGGGAGCTATTGTGCGAGCACAATAATTGTTACAAGTTTTCATAGGTTGGTTGCAGAAATCTACCAGTAAAAGAACTCGCCAAATAGGTCGGACTGAGTAAGGTAAAGGGGTAGGTTTTGTATGGACAGTTAAGGCATTGGAACATGAAGAAATACTTGAAACTAAGATATATTAGAATATCCAATGTCTAAGGAAGTTTTAGGTAATATATAGGTGAAGTGATGGGTTTAATATGAGATGACATAAGACCAGAATAATCAGATGTTGAGATGAAGATGTAATTCAGTGTCAATAAAAATAAAGTCAAAGGTCAATTTATACAGCCACTGCGAACTTTGTACGTTTTTTTGCTTAAATTTTGGCTTTTTTTCAGTCTATATGCTGTTAAATCGTGCGTCACTTACTGCATGGTTCTCCACTACTTCCTACTTTTCACACCTCACTGAAAACGCGTTTTTGTGTAATAGTTAATATTATTGGGAATAGACGGTGAACGTTGTGTTTTGAATGAAAATGTATGAATTATGAACAGGCAACAGAAGCAGAGAAGGTTAGCAAACATGTCTTACGAAGAGAAAACTGGAAATCGGATAGGAAAGAAATTTCATTGGGTATGGATATTTTTTAGTTCATGTTTGAAGAGTTTCAGGAGGTCGCTAACTAGAGGCAAAAGGAAGAAATTACTCATATATAAGTGAATGGTGAAAAAAAAAACAATAACTAGGGAAGTAATATATGGGAAGGGAAAGAAGGGAGTTAACAGAACATCAGGAGTATGTAACGAAACAACTTTACAAAATCCTTATTAATTTGAAACAGATTGCAAAGCTTACAGAATGAAGTACTGTTTATTTATATTGTGTCACAAAGTGAATTGCTGATAATTCCATGGTTTTTATATAAAACCAAGAAAAGGACAGGAAAAGATATGCTTCTTCATTTGTCCTTTATAATTACACTCATACATAAATTAAGACAGGGTAAGAAAATCATGTTAATATATATTATGATTATTACATTTGCCACAGATTGAATGCAATGTAGAAACATGCATGTTTAGACAAATTCATATTTATTACTATAATCGTGATAGGATTGGTTATAGCAAAATATAAAAATTCGTGTAATATAATATATATATATATATATATTATAATATGATATATAATAATATATATTATAGTATTATATTATATGTATTATATATATATATAATAATATATAATATATAGATATATATATAGTATATATTATTGTATATATATATATTATATAATTATATATATATATGCACATTTAAATTTAATATATATCTGAATATTTTTGCAATAATAATTTAAGAAATGAATATATATATTTAGTATTTTAATTTATATAGTATATACTATATATAATATCCTATATATAATATATAGTATTGCTATTTATATGGTTATATATATGTTTATATAATATATTTTATATTGTATATGTATATTATCAGTCTATATATTTTATTAGTATATGATTATTATAGTAACTGAATATCGAAAATTTAGACGACTAAAAAGAATTATATACAAACTATCAAAATAACAGGACACAAAAAAATAATATATTATAATTAAAAAGTAATCTTCAGATATTCACAAACCTTTGGTTTATGTTCTAGTAGAAGAAATAAAAGGGAATCCACCAAATAATTGAATAATAGACATAAAATTATTTATAATTATATACAAGTATTATAAATATAAGCTAACAAGGTAAATCTTTGTGTGGAGTATTTAATTGTATTGTTTTGGGGTAGTTGTGTCTGTGATATAGATTATATGTTGAGCTTTACAGGATAGAATAATAGATTATTAATATATCATAACCTATATTGTTCTGTTTATATATGATAATATATATGAATTATTAGAGTAGTAGAGTGGTGTGTATATATTATAATAGGGGGGTTATTTAGTTGAGGGTAATGTAGTATGGTATTGTAGGGGGTTAGTGGAGTGGAGAGGGTTATATATAGTAATTTATATATATATATAATTAAGTATTATATAGTAGATTTGAGTGATTTATGTAGTTTTATGGGTGGGTGGTTGGTAGTATATATGTAGTAGTATAGTATATTTATATGGTGGATGTGAGGACTATATGAGAGGATTATTTGGGTGTGAGTTATGATAGGTTGGTTAGTTATCTAGTCGATCGTTGACTCAGTGTGGATAGAACGTCGAGTCTTTCTCTATAATTTTGGGATAGTAGTCTTCCGCGCTGCTGCCAGAACGGATACAAAAAAATTGCCATCAGTAGGAGATTTTCTGTAATTATTTAATTACAGTTTACGGCATAGTAATTACATTCTAATCTCAAATACCCAAACATCTACTAAAAAACAGTCCAGCACAACAACAGTAACAGTGTATTTAACAATCCCACCCCCACTGCTTCTAGCAAGAAAGGTCCGTCCTATTCTGATGCGAAACCGGATCCACGGTGGCTAGAATTTCTGAACGAGCCGATAGCAGGGCTTGCTATGAACCCTAGATGATCTTCACACTCTAACCCACTTGGTGTAGGGAATATATAATATTAGTATATATTATATATATATATATGTATATATATAGGGTTAGGTAGTATATATTTATTTTATATATTGTATATATATATAGTATATATATTTTGGTTATAGGTTTATATATATATTTGCTTTGATCAAACTTGAAATTGTAGTTATATTCACCCAAGTGAAGAAAAGTTTTCAGGAACAAATGTACTAACATGCACTGATCAAAAGTTACATCGATTTGTAATTCGTACCAAACCGAGAATAGGAAGGTTATATGGTGCGAGTACAATATGTGAGTAGGCCTATCGTGCGTAGATAAGGAGGGAATGGATTTGTAACTCGATATGTACACACTTGGAAATAACACTAAATATTAGTGTTCTACTGCTTATACCTGTTTAAAAACCTAAATAAGCTACAATTATACAAATATCGAACACTTACGTAATGCAAATAAATACAAAAGATGGAAGAATGCATTAAAACATGTAGTGGGCCAAGTTGGGCAAAAAATTAAAGAAAGTTTTTCTACCACCCAATATTTACAGCCGATACTCGAAAGGGTATTGACTGATGAACTAGCTCCAGGATAAGGGGAGTATTCCGTATAGCTCGGAAGACCTTGTTTATACGGCCGAGGTGAGTGTCAATTATTGGAAACTGATGTAGCATACACAATACCTCGTAAATAGTCCCCAAAAGAAAAAGTTTTCTGGGCTGCAATCGGGTGAACGTATAAACTACGTTATCAGTTTCCCTTTATCAACCAAACAGTTAGAAACGTATCGTTTGGATACCGTCAGCTGTGAGAACTTGTTTAGCATTTACAGTACCTCGTAAATGGCCTCCAAAACAAAAGGTCCACTGGGCTGCAATCAGGAGAGCATGCAGACTGTTATTAATCCTCTATCAACCCAACAGTTTAAAACGTATCGTTTGGATACTATCAGTCACCATCTTGCATGAACCAAAGGTCATGGCAATTGACATTGAATGTCGTTCTTAAGTTTCTGCAGCCCTTTCTTAATTTTTAATCTAAGATTGTCCTGTTAATGTGTGTGACAAATAGTGCTTTGGCCATAGATGATCACTAATAATACCGGCCCGTACATTAAATGAAAGGCGATAGTCTTTAATATGAAGGTTAAATTGGCTCATTGTGGTTGTTAATAATTGAATTCCTCAACTTTGTTTCGGCCGTAAATAGAACACCTGCATGAAAATGTTTGAAATGGCTGAAAATCAACGTTGGTGAGTCTGCACTCGCTGTACATTATACAGATATATTTGTTCATGAAGAGCTATCTACACAGCTATATGAGAAACACAACATTTTGTTGCCAGGTCGGGATGTTCATCAATGCCGTCTAGCATTCTCCTCTACATTGGATGTACAGATACATCTTGTAATACCATATTCAGTGTTTCGGAATTGGAAAATACCTCGCCTTCTCCCCAAGACGCTGGTCACAAATGTTATCTTCACTCGTTTTAGCATACAACTGACGAGTCGAGTTTGAATTTCCCTTTATTCGTCCACACAAAATGCAAATCTGCCATTATTTCCATTGAATACTTCATACTTTGGCGTATTATTGCTTCGAATGCTTTCCAAAAAGGTAAAGACAAGAGAGATTATAAACAGTTACTAGTTACACACGACATTTGGCAATGATTTTACTTGGTTGTTTTTTTATGTGAAGAATCTATGATGAAGCATTTACCGAAAATATTTAGATGGCTTAGATCCTGATTCATATTAATATTTTTACTTTGCAAGAAATTAATTCAACAGCTCCAAGCATAGGTCTACCTCAAATAATATTCTCGCACCGTATTACCTTCCTATTCTCGGTTTGGAACTAGTTTCTAACCGCTATGACTTTTGATGAGTACATGTTAGTACACTTGTGCATGGGAAATAATAATAATTAGAAACTGTAAATTATTAAATTGAAGAAATTAAATTAATGAGAACATAGATTACAAGAGAAAATAACTTCTTAACTATGCATCTATTAAGTTTGATGACAAAATTTAAAGTATAGTCATTTTGATAGTGAATATAGAGTTATAAAAATGAGTATTTACATAAATAACGTACTATATATATATAATATACTTTCATAATCATAATATTATTGATCACTGACAAATAATCATACGGATAATTAGAACGGTTATAACTTTAATTTTAAATAGCTTTACTATAATAAATCCTTTAATATATTAAATAATATGTAGATAGTAGTGATATGGAACGATATCATGAGGAGCTTACTAAAAATAGTCTTAATAACAAAATACAAATAAAATAGAATAATAAAATTATTTAATTTATTTTATATATATGATATATTATATAATATTAATTCTATTTATTTAATATCGTTGCAATAATTAACAAAAATAAATATATAACTATGCAAGTAGATATATTTGGATAATAATTAATAATTATAATAAGTAATAATTAGTAATTCATAAAATAAATTATGAATTTCAAATAATATGACATTTATATAGTATTAATTATTTAGTGAGGTTAAATAATTTAATAAGTGTTATATTCTTATGAACTTCATTATTCTTACATTTCAATGATATAAACCTATCTAATTTTAGTATATAATATGAGTGTTAATAAAATGGTTTTGTGATAAAATAAGAGATATTCTAGAAAATTGAAGCAGGAAAAAAACTTAAGACTTATATTGCGAATTACTCAGGAATGAATTAATATGTTCTGGTACATCGACTATCAATCGTTTAGTCAAAGTACAACTTTCTTACCATTAATAGATAATGTTTGTATATAATAACAAGATACTTTGTTTTTATAATCTTTAGGTTTAAGTTTTATTTTACTCTATAATCAAGCTATATATAAATATATTTTTTATATATTATATATAAATACGTAACAATTGTAATAATCAGAAGATTGAATTTGATATATATTAAAATATATATATAATATATATAATTAATAGAATTGATAATATAACCTATCTCTTTCTATAAAACTATTCTATATTATAACTAGTAAAATTAGCCCATGAATAAATTATTTATTAAATATGGTTTAATATTAAAATAAATATAATAATTGTAATTTTTTTGAGTTAAATTATTGTAATTATGAATTATTATATGAGAGAATTTATTTTTATTATTAATTTTAATAATAACTTATTCAATACTGTATCTAAAATGGTTAAGTACTATTAAATAGTTATGACAAATTACCTTAATTACAAATATTACAAAATAAAATATATATAAATGATCATACAATTAATATTAAAAATATGATCATATTACATATATTATCTCTCACACTCTAACATAAAAATTTAGTTTGTTAAATATTGATAATTGAATGTTCAAACATTCTAAGTATATCTAATTCATATACTAAATGAATGTGAAATAACATTTGAATACGTATTTTGATATATAATAATATGTAGTAAGATGTGAACTATTAATGCAGATTCAAAAATTGATTTCTATCTATTAATGTATATATAATCCATTGCTATATACTTATAAATAAGGTAACATTCAAAAAACACTAAAAATATTTTAAAATAAGTAAATTAAATTTATATAGTACAATCTTTATAATCCGACTTTTTATATTATGTTAATTATTTTCTGAATATATTATTATTAATATTATTAGTATTATTATATATGTTATTAGTTCATTATTATTTATTTAATTATTTAAGTAGTTACTTATTATCTATTTTTTATTTCATTATACTTTGATTTTTGATCTCAAATTTCTACAGTAAAAATCCATAGATGTCCATGACTTAATTATACATTTATCGAGGTGTTAATTTAATAAATATAGCTTATTAACGTGTAAAAATACGTAGTCTAGTATGGTTATAAGGTTTTTTTGATATATAGATACGGAGAATTTAATTATTGGTTCTGATGTAAGTGACAAATACAAATTGAGAAGATACAAATGTATCGACGTTTTAAGACTTTTCTATGGTCCTTCATTTGTATTTGATTTGTCCTTTTTTGATTAAAACTCAATATCAAAATGTGTGTGCCATTAATTGTTCAAACAAATATCTTATTCTGAAAAAATCAATAAATTTTTTAAATATATAATTTAATATTCCTTTGGGTCATTAAAAACGATCTTATAAAAATTAACATGTAATTTATTAATTCATTGAGTAATTGATAATTATTTGCTCTAATTTCTACAATATTCTTTGTATAAAGTTTTAATCTGAAGCTTTACATTTTTGTTTTCTTACAGCTTTGTTAATTTGTTAAATTAATTTTGAAGTTTCTTTATATATACACATCTTATGTGTTAGTAGAATAGTTGTTTCACCAAGTCAGATTTATTTCTCATGTCATTGCCTTCGTGTGGTTCTGTGCATGTTAAAGTTATAAACGTACTGCAAAGTGAATAATTATTCAAAAAAATTTAAAAAATTAAATGGGTGAAGATAAAAACTTTATAGCAGAAATTTCATGGTACATGTTAATTATTGTTGGGCTCGGCTGAATTTCAACGAGTCCGAGTCAGCTTAAATTGGCCGAGTCCGGAACTCTGACTCTGTACATAAACAATTTTAAAAAATAAATAAAAGTATCTGAGTAGGGAATCTGAGTAAGTTTGAGAGATTTGGTAGAGAGATTTGGCAGGGTGTGTAAAAAGGAGGCTTGAAAGTTAAGCGTGTTAAAATAAAATTTGTCATAATATAATAAATAAAATATTGGTTAATAATAATGTCCGTAAGGAAAGATTTATATTTCATCGAAAATATCATAATAAAAAAGAGTTGAAGATATATTTAAGATATATTGTTAATCTCAATAACTGGAATACAATAATATAAATATGTAATAATAATCTTATCATTTTTTAAAGACTTTAAATATAATAAATAAATTAGTTCACCGTATTTATTATATTCCAATGTTTAATATAACGATGGTGATCATAGTTTTGAGGAGGGTAAGAATCGGATAAGATCCATTAAAAACGTGGTCATCTTGTAAAATATTCAGTAGAATATGTTCAAGTAAGAGAAGATATAAACAAAGCCACAAATAAGTGATTAATCAGGCAAGAGCACAAAAGGTGGCAAGGTTAAGCGAAACACAAATCCGAAATTAAATCATATTAGCATACATAATTTACAGTATCTGTCTTCAAGAAATATACATATTATATTAAAAATAAGGGTAAAACTAATTCAATATTAGATAGTGTATTAGCTATAGTAATATATATAATATATAGTGTAATAACTTATACATTAAGGGGTATAGTTTTAATAAATAATGTTTACCTTAATAATATAAATATAGTTAAGTAGATACTATTCTACTGATTTTGAGAAAATTAAGATAAAATATAAAAGTATATAATATAACTAAAAGATATCAAAACACTTGTTAATTCATGATAATATAAAT
Source organism: Trachelipus rathkii (assembly GCA_015478945.1). Lineage (NCBI taxonomy): Eukaryota > Metazoa > Arthropoda > Malacostraca > Isopoda > Trachelipodidae > Trachelipus > Trachelipus rathkii. The sequence continues at coordinate 13,027 of JABUQX010073406.1, forward strand.
AATGTAGACAATCTAGTGAGGCGTATATATAAAATAAGTGACTAGGTATAATATATATGTATAATATAATTAATATAAGTGAGTAAATAAGATAATATTGTTTTAAAATAATAAGCTTTAGTTAATTTACTCAAAGATTGTATATGTATAGGGTGAAATAGAATATATATTATATAGTTAATAAATGAAGAGATATAAAATGATAGTTATATAGTTGAAGTTGGTGGTCATATGTATAGTAGATATAAGTTATAATATTATATTTAATATATGAATAATGATATAGTCGGGATCTGGTAAGCGGATATTTGTATATAGTGTAGTAGCGAGTATAATATATTTTATATAATATATATATATATTATTATATATATATATTATTATATATATATTATATATATATATATTATTATATATATATATAATATTACATATATATATATATATATATATAATATATATAATAATATATATATATTAATAGTATATATATTAGTAGTATAATATTAGTTTAGGGAATAAAATATCCGGATATACCGCTATTTTACTAGAACTAGAAAATTGAGTGGTAAATGATATATATATATATATATATATATATCTATATAATATATAATAAGTATATTGTGTAATTAATATAAATATAACTGAATAGATATATAATGTTATTTATAATATATTGAATAAGGATATGAAGAATTATGTATTAGTATATAATGGGTAGAGGCAGAGAAGTACATAAAGTTATATGTATTAATAACAGTTGAATATATAATGAGTAAATAATATATAATTATAGTATAGTTTGATATGATGAGTAATTGTTATTATTATATATATGAGGTATATATATAAGTTTATAGGTTAATGGTTATGTATGGCCTACTACCTGCGTGACAAATAGGTTAAACATGCAACTATACTCTATATTACGATTAGACATATTCTTTATAACAATAGTATATTATAGTATATAGTGTAGGTGTCTCGTCGCTATATAGTTATTTTCTACTAAGAAATTTTTTTAAGGTTGTGGATGTTATTGAGGAATGAGGACACCAGTTAATACTCACATTATTAATGGTACTGATATCATAGGACTATAATATATATATATATAAATAAATAATTAATTAGGTAAGGTCTGCGGGCTTTATACTTATTATCGTACTTATTGTCTAATATTTACTTATATATCTATATATATATATCTGGCGTTCTAATTTAAACGATGCTCATAGTTAATCACGTCAACTATACTAAACTAGAAAAGCATGTAAAAATGAACTGTGGTAAACGCAATAAAAGTAAAAGAGAAATAAAAATAATCTGTAATTGAGAAGAGTAAGTATTTACAATGCTACAGATACTGTGATGTTATATTTAAAATTAGATGATTTAAACATAATATAGTAAAATGTAATTTTTCCATTTTCGGGTAATTTATAACGTCATTCTGAACAACGGTCTCAGGACTATCTTTGATAAAGAAAATACTATAAAATTTTTTTAGACAGGGGCTATTTCCAAGCATCCCTGTTTTACGAAAATGCCTTTGGAACTACTCAAACAGGATGTTAATTATATTATTAATATAAAACTAGTAATAGATTACAAGTGTGAATTACTTTTAAAATATAGTTGAATAAGATATATAATTGAATAAGAAATCTTAGTATTAGATACTTAATGCATTTTATAATTTATTATTTTTTAAATTTAATATATTATAATCTATTGGCCTTCAGGGTATTCAGTTTAGTATAGTTAAAAAATTATCTGTGCCGGCTCTATGTGTCATCCATCATTATTTTATAATAAAATATAAATTGTTTCTTCAGCTGATTAATATTTTAAATTTATTCAGCTTCTGTAACTACTTAACCTTTTTACGTAATTTTGATGTTGACAGGTAAATAATATATGGCAAAACTTTTTATTTTCATGTATTTAATACATTGTTTTATACATTCTTTTAATTGCTTGCTGGTTTATTTACGGTTATTCGTTTGCCTATTTATTTACTTGAAACTGACTCAAAGCTATAATAAAATTTTGTAACTTAAAGCAATAATTGACTAAATAATTTAGAATCATATTTTAGAATAAATATGTCTTTTGATGAGATAAAGAGAAATTTAAAGAGAGAGAAAACAAAAAATTTATGTAATTTAAATACTTGATACATAATACTGTAACTTTTACCATAAAATTTTAATTCTCGTAGTGAAACTTACAATATTTTGGCAACGTTTTGAAACAATCATTCATAGTATTAAAAGTGACTTGTGAATGTGTGTAAATAATGCGTATAAAAGACTGTTTTGAATTTAGCTGTTAAAAGATATAACATTATTGCTCAACTAAAATAAAATAACTATATAAAGAGAATGCAACCAAATTAGTTATATACAGTATTTTAATGAGCATATTATTGTGCCATATAAATCCGGAAAAATTATAGGGGATTTGATTATTCAAACACTATGTCAGCTTGAAGTGTTGTAAGTAACTAAGTGATCGATTTTTTACAGAAATACTTTAGTAACACGATAATAGTCATTATTAAAATGTTTGGCTCTCTTAATGAAAATTAGTAATATATACATAATTAGAAATAATATAACTCTTGATTAAGATTTTATTAGATATTTTTCTAAAATTTATTATATATTATAATTAGAATCAATGTCATTAGTATTAATATTAATATAAATATTAATTATAATATCTATCATTTTGTTACCTCTATTTCGATATTTTGTGTATTATTAATATTTATAATGAAGGGTCTATTTTGAACTTTTGTGTAATTTTATTTAATTTCATAATATAATAAAATGCTTAACTATTACTAAAATTAACTTACCTAAATTGTTAACTTTTGTTCTCATTAAATCAAGCATTGATTTATGTATGTAAAAAGTTAGACAATAAGATATAGTATCATTATTGGGTATGTAATGATTCATAGGTATATAGCTAAGATACTCTCGACTTAATTTATTCAATTCTTTAGTTGCGTGGTAATTACAAATCCGTCACTAAAACAAACATGTAACGTAATAATTATGCTGGAAAAATATTACTTCAATAATTAATAATTAATAAATAAGTATGAGATATTTATATATTTGTAAGTTGCAGAATTTTTGACTCGCGCAAGCAGTATCCTGGGAACTGTTCAATGTGATTAAGCAACAGTTTTTTATATTTGTTAAAATAATTTTAATGGGCAAGAAATGTTATACATTAATGAGATAACATATGAATTTAAATATAGAGAAATTTGACAAATAATAACAAAAGGTCGGTAATTGAACTTAGCTGATGTACTAGTGGGTTGGGATTAAATTCTGAGTATATAAAGTAATAATATATATTAATATTAAATTATTACATTTTAAATATATTAATAAACAATAATAAAACTAAAATTGTTACTATGTTAAATTATATTATTAATATATACATTAAATAATAATTAATTTTTACCTTTAAATTACTTTATAAACTTTGTTTAGTCTCGATCCAGATACAATATATTTCGATATAATATTTCAAGTAAATAAATAATAATATCAGAAGCTTCTTAAGAAGAGAGGAGTTCTTCGTATAGTATATATTAATTAATAATATATAATATAAAGTATGGCATCAGTTGATGAATATGACCAACATTAAGTTATAAAGATTACAATTAATAAGGAAAACTGTATCATAAAGTTACGAAGAGATTCTAGGTGCATTAGTTTCCAATACAAATCTTTGAGTACTAAGTTTCACATGAAAACATTATAGTATATATATATCTAAGTAGGAATGAGTAAAATTAAGATGAGAAAAGAGCCACACTACTTCCTTGTGTTTATAATTACTAATTATAAAAAATTTATTAAAGATATTAAGCTACTTATGTCTGTTAAAAAAAGAATACAATAGAAAATATGAATACAAATACATTAAACAATATAGTTATCTGTATTAGATACGGAAATTATAATACATACAAAGATATACTTACTTGTAGAAAAGTTATAGTGAATAAGACTTAAAAGTAAAACTTACTACATAGAAAATTATTAAGTTAGATAAGGTAATAACTATCGACTGTAAAAAGTCATATACTCATAAAGTAAAATATATAAGCACTAACAAGTAGTTTGTCAACTAAGTCATTCGACATAATACAAGAAACCACCTAAATATAATATATAAATATAAAATGCAAAACTTCGATGACACAAAGGTTCCTTTAAACTAATAATAAATTCAATTTATACAAATTATAATACTAATAAATAAATATAATTAGTAAGAAAATTAAACCCTATCTCTATATAACCAAGATTATATTCTACCTTAACTAAAACCTCTAATAAAGTGAAATAATATACTCATACATACGACACTCAACTAAAAGATAATCATAATATAAGTGCCGACAGGGCTAAATTTACCCTATACACCATAAAATAAAAGAATTTCCATAACTGAATTGATAATAATATCTTTACCCCGCCCTAGTAATATCCTGGAATTATACCTAAGTGGCTAAGTTTTTATTCATTTTAAAGTATCCTAAGTTCACAAGATATACATTACTTAGAATAAACATTTTAAATGGATCTATATTTATAAAAATATTTTCTTTAGTTAATTAACTTTTAACTCTTTTTTTTTTCCCTCTCAGACATAAAATGTGTTACATATTTGCCGAAAATTTGTTCGCAGTATTTTAACGAAATTTTTCAAATGGGAAAATATGAATTGCTTTTGATAAATATAATTTATTTTACCTAAATAACATTCGAAATGGTAAAATAATTAAGATATATAAAAATATATTACTGTATAAACCATTATGCACATATATATATATATATATATATATATTATATTAATATATATATATATATATATTAATATTATTAATATATATATAATTAATAATATTAATATATATATTAATATATATTAAATATATAATTATATAACATTATGTATAATAAATCTATACAAATGAAAAGTCAAAGAAATTCATATGTTAATAAAAATATTATATTCTAATAGATAATATGAAATGAAATGTATTATAATTAGTATTATATATATTTAATATAATTTATGTAATATAATATTAATATCAATAATAATAAATTATAATAATAATAATAAATAATTATATTAAATATATATATAATAATTATAAATTATATAATAGTAATTAATAATTATTAATAAATAAATAAATTTTTTGTTATATTATTAAAAAAAAATAAGTAGTTCGAAATATTCATTGTACACTAATATAATAAGATTGAATGAAATCTTATGGATAAGTGTCAAATTGTTAGATGACTAGACGAGAAGCCCTCTTCACGCTAAGGTAGAGTATCAATATAATGGAAGATGCATTAATATCTCAATGGATTTGATTAATATTATTAATTAATAACAATTAATAATATGATTATAAAGTATTATAAATATTAATATACTTATATAAAATTAATTAGGAAAACTCTATATATAATAATCATATAATTTTTATTCATGATTAGATATTAGTAATTTTTAAGTTATTTAATGATAGATGGTATGGGTTATGTTAAATTTTGAGGGATTTAAGAATAAAATGACATTTAGAAGACAGACAACCTGACATATTTCCAAGTTTTCAAAGGAACTAAATGGGGAAGTTTTATGTTATTAATATTTAGAGAGGAGTTTAATTAGGAAAGAATGGGCCATTTCGGCAGCCAGCTGTATGATAGAGAGGCGATCACGTATGATATACTCAAATATACTATAATCCTTTCCTGAAAAAAACAACTTGACTCGACGTAGCGAAGTATACTTAGTTTGATTTGAAATTCAATCTTTGGTATCAGATTACCGGTATATAAAATAAGTTGTAGGGGTTTTGAAAAAGCATATATAGTATTAAAGTTTGCCTCTGGTTTACAGCGTACAGGAAATATTAGTGTTTTATTTTTTAGCCCTTTTAGAGTGGATGCAAGTTGGATTAAATTTTTAGCAAGATAGTTGGTGCATTAATTGGCTTCTGAAGAACCAATTTATGGGATAGACAATTGAAGGGTTTGGTTTATACAATGATTCTTGTCTGTAACGTTGTACTATGCTTGTACTTCAGAATGACTTCCTTTAGGCACCAAGATGAAGGAGGAGTAGAAAGGTGCGCTCGAAAGGCATGCAATTAAAAAAGAGAAGAGAAAGCCAGGAATCAAATGCATAAAATGGGACAAAAAACAGAAGCCCAGCCTTAACGCGCAAGCCCCTCGGAAGGAGAGAGAAAGGATGAAGAAAGGAGAAAGTGAGAACCGAGTATATAAGATGACAAATGATATAGTAGCAATTCTAAGATTTCATGTAGTTGAGTGAAGGGACCGCATAAGGAAGGTTTGCAATTTAGACGACATATTGTAAATGGCAGCTTAGAAAGTCACTAAGTAAAAAGAATGCGATGAATGACAGTAAGCAAGATGAGAATTAATCTACTCACCTATAAATATTCATATTGCCTCCTTGAACTAGTTATAATATGGAAGGTATCATCTAGCTTTACATACATTATAGTCTGAATGGATTAGATCAATCGAATGGTAATTTATATTATCTCTGGAACAGTATTTATTGAGTATATAAAGGAGGATGAAGAAATTGATCTAATTGTCGTTAATTGGCTGAATGTTAAACAAGGTGTTTTAGTTATTGAACCTTTGGAAGTCCAATTATGGTTTTCTCAAAGCTATATATAGTAAGCACATCACTAGTCTGTTATTTAAATAGATCTTCTTTGTAAAAATACATGCAACTTCAAATTCTTCATCTGAACCCTCTAAATATTATATTAGTAGGTATTATATCGTTAATACTCATCTTTTACATAATGTTGGATTAAAAATGAGATTGCAACTCGTTTGGAATTTAAAGAAGCTTCAAATAATAACGTTAGTGAGTGTTAAATCTATAATTTATTCTTTACATCAATCCACCTTCAGTTTGCTTTCATTTGTTAATAGGTGAAGTATGTCGTAATTTAATCATTTAACTTATATAAATATATATAGTAAGTGTATGAATAATATAATATTGAGTAATCTCGAATAAATTATTACACGTTGATTGAGATGTGGTTGCGAACACTCTGGACCACTTTTGCCAGAGCCTCAAAATTAGTAAATTATTTTGTACGTCTGATTACGCAACCGTCTATGAAATATTCTACAATAAAACCTGGGATAAATGCGGGAACAGACGAAATGGCCGGAAGAAAGAACACGGGTCATTTTATTATCCTTCATATTTGAATTATTTGAAGTTATTAATCGCAAGGCCGGCAACGCGTGGACACTGGAAGCATAGGTGCCGGCAACGCTCTCAACCAGCGAATAATCAATGACACAAACCCGCACCGTGTTTTTGCATAATGAGGCCAACGCCAGTGTAATAAAGTATGCATCACAGGTAAGAGGGGAGAATTGGCTCCACTTACACAGGTTTCTTTATAATGTGTGTAGTGGAATGTCATGCCCGTCTTAAAGTAATTTATGAGCAAAATTAATCAAATTTTTTTCCCTTTTACGTCTTTTAATATCATGAATCTTTTATCCAATGTTAATCTCTATTAGACTTTCATGTTCATCTTAACTTATATTAATTTACTGCTAATAATTATTATTACATATACAACATTATTCTATTTTAATTATTTTCTTTAATTTAATTATGTTTATTATTATATTTTTTATTATATACACTTCAACTTACTCTTTGATGGATTGAGACTAATTCTGTTATTAAATAATTAGCTGATTCCCTATCTTATTATACATCTTAATTTCTATTAAATTTATTAGTTATTCTCTATCCTCATCCTTTCTCTGTTCAGCATTTTGACCTCCCAGACTTAATTGTTAAAACTGCATTCACTCAAATGTACTCCACTAGTAAAGTCTGGAAATACCTAAACTATTTCAATTAAATTTAATTATTATTTGTCCATATTTTCTATTTATGTGATCTATAGTGTGTAATTGTACACTTCAAAGCCGTGTATATCTTCCGGAGTACATAGTGTTTGGCATTTTCATTGATATATTTATAATGGATTAAATTATTAATTTTTATGTTATATTATATATAAGTTAAGAATAATGGTATGATAGTTGCTAGCGAATGACAAACTACAACAAATCAAAAGAGTGTTCGTTCCAGGTATAGCGATAAGACCTGATAGGAGTTACCCCCAAAATTAAAACATATTATTATATATTATATATACATATGTTAGATAGTTAAGATAAAAATTTATCCACTAGTTAACCCATGTCAATAATAATATTATCTAAAATCAGTCAGATAATATTTTAAGGATATAATATTCCAGATAGTGGTTGATGTAAAATAGATAATTTATTATATATTAATAAACTCATAATATCAATCAATTAAATATTATATATATATAATTATATTTATAATCTGTTATTTATATTATATTAAGATCATAATAGTTAAAAAAAATAATAACTTTCAATATTAAATATAAAGCTGAATTTTAATATACCTTTCATTTTTTGAAATGTTCCCTAGACAAACAGTTAATTCTGCTTTAAATGAAAACCTTATCCTTCTAGATTACAAATAATATAAATTTATCAGTATTAGAGATAAATTATAAAAAAAAAAATAAATAAATAAAAAATTGAAATGAAACTTGTGAATACCTGAGGTGGGGAGAGGTTGTATATATGAAAATAGTATAATGGAGGAATGCAGAGCAATTCATTGCTATTCTTGACTCAGAAAAATACCTGAAATTGAAGGACTTAGGAGAGAGAATGTAGGTAGAACATACCCGTCCTCATTTTAGTTGTACCTTTCTGCGGCCCTTGTTCTACACGGATGGTCTTGTGATCACATTGTCTTTAAGGAATAAAATCTGTCCATCTTCTTCTAGTGGATATTTGTTGTTTGGCCATTTTGTCGAGGGTGAGGAGCTATCGACGAAAAGAGTAAATATGTCTAATTTTTCACTCCTAAGTTTACATAACCAACCAATAAAAACTCTGATTTCATCTTTATTTCTCCGCTTATTGGGGTCGCTTTCATATAATTGTCATATATTGAAATATACAAACTTTGCGAAGTAAATCACCAGCTGAGAATATAAAGAAGAAAGTGACGCAGTTGATTGAATTTTTGCATTTGAATCCACTATACAAATGGAAGAACTAAGAACATATCTGTAAAAGGTTTTTTGTAATTCCTGCCTACTGGCGAATTCCCGGCTTATTAAAAAATCTATTTTTAAAGCAGGTGTGTTGTTACTAGAAATTTAGAGGAGTTGTCTGGCTCCTTTCGAATGGGTAGTTGGTTTCTGACTACTAGGTATAATCGCCTCTTATTTATATGTGTGCTAATATATATATTATAAAGTAGTGAGTA
>JABUQX010073406.1:27500-57612 GCA_015478945.1 Trachelipus rathkii
AAAGTTAGTGAAATCGAATCCTAATAAATTCTCGTCACACATTATTATATAATAATAAATAATATTAATATACGACTTATAAAACGCGTTAGTAAGTCAATAGGCAGACGAAGAGGATCTGAAGATGAAAGAGTCGAAACACCCGAGTTTATCACAAGCAGACAAAGCATGCCAGCAAGACAACGAAGAAGAAAGATATGAATATACATTGAATTCTAACTTATATATATGAAATAATATAATCTTCTTACCAAGTTATTAAAATGAAGTAGAATGAAAAGTCACAATAATTTATTTTAATAATAAAATAATAATAATAATAATAATAACATTCATAGTTTTTGTAATTTTCCCCCTAACCAACCCACTGGAGCCAGATGAGATATCTGTCATTCATATTCGCAGATTCAAGCTGTTTGTGATCTGTCATTATTCTGCATCAGATTGAACATATCCCCCAAGAATATTAGTCCTCTTACCATATTTATTCGTTAAAAATTTTGAGAATACTTAAAATATCAATTGTCTCTAACGAGAGATTGAAGGAACCGTAATGAGTCGATCTCGTCACTCAGACTATAAGTCTCTCTATCATACTCTCTTTTAAGGTATATAGCACAAGCAAAGACTCCTCTGTCAATATATCTAATCCCTTCTTCCTGAACACTTGCCCGGCAGTGTAATTTACTATCTCGAGCAGCAAGCGATACACATCAAGGCGCTTATTCCTTTAAGGTCGAAGGGCTGAAGAGAATCCATCCATAAAATTTAACCTACATCTTACGTAGAAGTTCATTTTATTCCTTACGAACTAATACCTCTACTTTCACCTTTTTTTACAAGTTTTTAAAACAAATCCTCTTGCTGTCTCTCTCCCCTCCATTTCTATTCAATCAACCAGAAACGGAGTATTACTGAATATTTTCCACACACAAAAAATATTCTCAAACAAAGAGAAACTACTATTACACTCTGCTCTCTCCATGAAAAAAGACACAAACACCGAATTCGCATCCACACATTAACTATCAGACATTAATATTCAAATGCGGGATCTCTACGCCTTATATAAAAAACAAATAACTAAACAACTTTCTTCTTAGCGAATAACTAATCATAAAAATTAATCCGCAAACATAGCTTCAGAAATATTTCTTATCATTACAATATCTAAACATCAGTAAAATTTTATTAAGGATATTAAAATTAAGATTTTAATTCAATTTCAAATGTGTTATACTCTCATATTATAAACAATCCTTTCCACTCGTTATCACGAGAAACACTGACCTATCGGCAATTCATGAAACTCTTCGAGTCCGAAGTACGAGACTGCGAGAGTCCAACAACACTCCAAGACGCAGACGAGAGAATCAACAAACACGACGAGCGCAAATGGCGATGTTCTGAAGAGAGTACAACCTATTTCGAAGATTCCTTCACAGGCCTCTACAGGTAAAATTTCATGACCGTATTCGAATTCGAATATCCTGGCAATGACAAAAAAAAAACGAGCATTATAAACATTACGTCATCACAAATTTTCTCCAATTGGCAGAAATTAGCGTCACTGTTTCTTTTCCCAAAAAGTAGGCATGCAAGGGAACTATTTTAAATACACCGGAAATATGAATATCAGATAAAATATTAACCTCCAATATAATATCGCTTCTACATCCCATCCGTCAGATAAATATCGAAATCGAACTATAATCAGAATTATTCCAGAATCTGTGTTAATATAATGATTAATAGATATTTTAATGAGTTTGTGAAAAACTCAAAAATTATTATAAATTATTCATATAGAAATAACCCGTAATATATCCAATACCTACCACCCTATGTATTCATAATCAAATTTATCGACTCTCAATAATATTACTAACCCTATACGTATCCTAATTCTTTCACCAGCTCTAAATAATTCTTATTATATATATACAAAATCATATACATAATAATTATATATATAAAATATTCCCGTACTGACCCACTTCCCGATATTATATATTAAGGTCCTATGAGTATAGCTTATATCTAGTGCGAGACAAAAGTTATCCATAAACTCAACACGATAGTCAACTAACATAATTAATACAATATATTTAGAGAATCCCAGCTTGAGCCTTACAATATTACAGAGAGTTACGAAGAAGCCACCCTAATAAATATAAATGATTTATAATTACCATAACAACAACAACCAACACTAACCACAACAATATTAAGAGCGTAATGTTCACGATGGTTGCAACTTTAAAGAGAGAAAGATGATGTTAGTTAAAGATTTTTTGCGGTTATTTAAAACTCGTAAATGTTATCTCAGGTAATTAGGAGATTTTCAAATGCCAAAATGGAACCCCTTATCTAAAGCTACTATATCAGGACATAATATAGCATAGTAATATATATAATAAATAGTATAAAAAACACTCATATTAAATATAAAATAATAAATACTATCTTAATTAGTAAGCAATTAAAAATTAGATGATAATTACTAATATAGATTTAAATTTAAGATACAGTATATAAATTATAAGGTTACTTTTAACTATAAGTCAAGAGAAGGGGAAAAAAGGCATGCTATAAAATTTTCGACGTTTAATCCAAATATATGAAGTCATGGGTCTTGCATGGGGGAGAGGGAGCTTTAAAGTTCAAGATCTCACCTCCCCCTCCCACCCTACCCCACACACCAACCTACTTAGATCACAAAATATTACAATCCATAAACCTTATGAACTTCTATCGCACTACCATGCGAAAGCATAGTATTAATGGATATTAGCCCTCCAATTATAATATGTGTCCAATTAGGTTATTATAGTATATATATAAACGTATAATATAATATATATATTATATAATATATATTATATTTATATACTATATTTATATATGTATATATATATATGTTATAGTATATATATATTATATATATATATATATATATATATATATTAATATATATATATATATATTAATATATATAATATATTATATATATTATTATATATAATATATTATATTAATTATTTATATAATATATATTATATATTTAATAATATATTAAATATAAATTTATTGATTCTAATGAAACTGGCCGTTAAGGTAACTTTGTTCATATATATATAATATTATATATATATATATATATATATATATTATATTATAAATAATATATATATAATATTATATATATTATATTATATATATATAAATATATTATATATACTATATATATAGAGAGGAGAGGAGAGAGAGGAGAGAGAGAGAGAGAGAGAGAAGAGAGAGAGAGAGAGAAGAAAAAATGCTTTAATTTATAAATATGAAGCGGACGTATGTACAGAAGAAAAAGTGGGTTAGAAATGGAAAAGATCTTCACTCTCAGGTCTTCCAACTTTCAAGTTTCCAACTCCAAGAGGTTGAAGACTGAATTGAAGTTGGAAGCGTCGATGTTGGATCTTGAGGAACTGGGGGTTTTTGACTTTTTGTGGACGAGTGAATAAATTAAGAAAATCGCGTTTCACTAGAAATTAAACAATAATCATAAAAAATTCATTTTTTTTTTGTATTAAAAAATGAAATACTTAAGTATTAATGATAGGAATCTTCAAAATGATTTCTTATTAAGTACAAAATAAATATTGATTATCTAACAACGAATTTAATTTAAAGATGGCAGACAACTGATACTTGACGACTCTGGACGTTGGATTTGAAATCTATTAAATATTTTGAAATAATAAAATGAAATAATATTTTAGAAGTTCGAACTGGATGCCAGACTACTTATACTTATCATAAGAAAAGCTGTGTTGATGTACCCCCAAATACAACTTTTAGTAATACTATTATAAAAATTATAATTTAAGTAATTACATATTTAAGCGAATAATCGATATCGCCAGTATCATGATTAACTAGTCGGATTAATCGGTATGTTAATGTAAACAAACTCACAGAATCCTGTTTCCGGTATGATTTCTGCAATGATTACTTAAGTCCCATGACATGAACACACTCCACAGAGCTACAGTAAATCAGGATTAGGCTAGTCTCGAGTGGACTTGCAAAGTCTTTTAACAGTCTTCAGAAATAAATAATAAACCTATAAATATTCTGAAAAGGAAAATAAAACTATGATACCTATTTTAATTTCCTTTTATTCAATGTAATCAAGTTATTTAACTTTAATTATACTATATATATATTATATATATATAATATATATATAACTATAATATAATATTATATATAATATATATATATATATATATATACTATATATTATATTATATATAATATTATTTATTATATATATATAATATATAGATATTATATATATATATATAATATTTATTATATATATATATATTTAAAAAACAAATTATTATTTATTTAATTTTTTTGCGTAACAAGTATCATTACGTAACCTTGGTCGGTAACCACTTGGAGACCACTATCTAATCCACTAAAAAGATAACTGATTGATATGCGCGGAAGTCAATCTATTCCTTTCATTGCAAATGATTTAATAATGTACTGTTAGTTCTGACGAGACTGACATCGCCATTCAGTAAATTCATTTCCAAATATTTATTTGATATAGGTCGCTATAATATCCAATTGATACTGAATAATGAATTAGTGATAATTATGAGTTAATATATCAAGAAGATCAAAAATTTATATACTATATGTTATATATATAGTATATGTGCTATTTCCGATCCCTACTATTATCTACTACCTATTATTATTTATTAGTATCCCGTAAAAAGTACTCGAGTAATAATAAATCCTAAAACCCTACATAATTATTATTACGTAGTTTATATTTTATATACTAGATCAATAGGTGAAGCTAAATTATAATAGAAGAGAAATCATAGACGTAGTAGTGAAAAAAGAGTGATTTCATTATACACCTTCCCAGTAATATAATAGGTATATTATCGGTAAATAGAGAGGGATAAATATTATATTTTTTTTATATTATATAATTAAATAATAATAAAAATTTTTTTATGATAATAACATATTTGGAACTTATTCCTAGATATTTAAAAAGAATATAATATAATATATGAAATATCCTGAATTAAATTCGGCTTATCATAAAGTGAAAATATATATGTACTCCGAAAAAAATATCAAGCAAAAAGGCGTAGTAAGTGAATAATAATATAGTATATATTTTATTGATATATATAATATAATTAATTTTTTTGCATCTAATTTTTAGTTAAATTAAATATTTTTAAAATAATTATATTAATATATAGATCAATAGTATTTGGAGCACATGAAAGATAAGAGTTTTGACTGTATTGGTATTTATATACTTAGATATTATAAGTGATATGTATATTAAATAATAATAAAAATATTATGAGAGTAAGACTTATTAAAATATAATGATGAGTATATCATATATACCCGTTATGAAATAATATTATATAGATTATTTTAGGACATAATTAATGTAAATAATTAGCTAGTATATATATTACAATATTCCAGTTTATATATATTAACTCAAAGGAAATGCCAAAACTTGAACCTATAATAATAATAATACTATTACTCTATTAATAATAATAATAATATTAATTATATAACTCAGAAAAAGAAATAATTTATGAAAATATTCTAAGACTGAAATTTAGAACTTATAGGTGTTTAAATAAATAAACCTTCAAAACTATTATGATCATAATAGACATCTTATTTTTGTCAGATAATAATGACATTAATATAATGTATTGATGTTTGAAAAAAAATGGTGCGGATAAACAAATACCTGATATAAAATAACAAGTGTGTCTATAATCCAGCGACCTAAAATAAATGGAATAAATAGTGTGCATTAGTCAAAAATAAAAGATTAATAAGAATAATAATTAATATAATAAATAATATAATAAATAAATAATAAATAATAATAATAATAATAAATCAAATTAATATAAATAATAGAAGTACCATTCAATGAAATAGTAGGTTGACTTCTAATGAATTATAATTATAATCTCGATAATATATAGTTATAATATAGGTTTGTTATCTAAATAATATTAAGAATTATGCGAGAGGATACATAAAAAAAAAAAGTTATTATGAAAAAAGAATTAAAATCGAAAAAAGAATCTCTTGTAGTCAATATTAAATTCATCTGTGAGAACCCACATTCACACTCACTAGTTAACAAAGCTGTATAAAGGAACAACGTATAAAATTTAATCAAACGATAATAATATTTACTTTAAATCGCTAAACATAATCAAAATTCACGATAGAATATGCATGAAATAACTCTAATAAAAGTGAAATTTACCATGTCGATCGTAATATCTCCATTGGCTCAGAGAAAAAATCAACTAATATTTACATATAACAATATCCGAAGATCATTAATAACAACGAGCTTTAAATGACAAAATATAACTGATATAAGATAATGGAGTAGTCACGCTGTGCTCATGAGTCGCCACCAGTAATAAAATATCTCTATTTGCAGACAGTAAAAAAATTTTTTATATCCGAATACGGTTAAGTAATAAATATAGTATAATGTTATTACTAATTAACAACATACAATATTACGGGTATCATGTTTCATTTATACTAATCTATGAATAGTCAGTGTAATAAATTATTTATTTGTAATGATAAATTGTTGTAGAACTGGATACTGAAACGATGATACTAAAATAGAAGTTAACATACTCAAATGTAGTTCTGTGATGCGTCCACACACCACACCACTATCAATTAGTGTGAATAAATAGTGAAGTGAAATTTTAAGTTAATATAATAAAACTACGAGCTAAAATAGTATCGTAATAAATATAACTAATCAAACTGATTCTAGAGTGAAATGTGAAAAATATATAATAATAATAATATTTAAATAATAACATTAATAATAGCCATATTCAACTCTTCCCAATATATGAATAACCCAGTAGACCTAAGTCAACTGAAATCATGATCATACGGCACAATAAAGAATTAAGGATTACTTAACTACAAACTTGGGTTCAATGGAACGATGATGTCTTGCGATTTTCTGACTTGGTTGACCGATGAATATTCTGGTGAAGCAAAGAGCCCCATATTTTAAATCCAAAG
Organism: Trachelipus rathkii; assembly: GCA_015478945.1. NCBI lineage: Eukaryota > Metazoa > Arthropoda > Malacostraca > Isopoda > Trachelipodidae > Trachelipus > Trachelipus rathkii. Next base: position 34,644 of record JABUQX010073406.1, read on the forward strand.
AATGAGAAGAAAAAGACTTACAATGCTGATGGGCACAAATATATCTAACGAACGAATAATCAGATCTATGAAGAAAACTGGACAAATCTCAGAGAATATATTGCGGATTAATCTTTTAATTGAATAGGTGTATTATAAATATATGTTAGTTATTTTGAAAGTGAAGAAGTTTCTTGCATTTGCTGCGAGTTTATTAATAATAATTAATTTTATAGACAGACTAACTTCCTGCTTGCCCATTACATTAACTTAAAGGCTTAGTGTTTTAATAAAGTGGTACAATAAGGCGATCATTTTGAAATATATATGTTTAATGTAATATTTTTATTTATAATTAAGTATTAATAATAGTTATAGATTATATCGAGATTTAAGATATTATAAATAATATATATTATGAAATATGACTATTTTTGTTTTTTATTAGACAAACCAGATACTGTTGTTGATGATATTACTATTATCAATGCCATTGCTAATAATATAATAATAATATATAGTACTAATTGACTATATATATAATATTAATAAATTACTTTTTAACATCTTAAATAACTTTATCACCTTCCTCTTTGCTACCCAAGATTGGAGTAATTATTGGTAAAGTTTGCTGTATCTATAGACATCGGAAAAGAATAAGCAGTAGGAGATACTAAATGGACAAACTGTCGTATAAAAAGAAAGCTCAAGCCTTACCGCCCTACCTCTTGTTACCATTTTATAATTTATTAATGATGTAAATGCCAAACAATGTGGTTCCAAATCACAAAAAGGATGATGTCAAAAGTATATATAAAGCTATAATCAAATGGTGAAAACCGCGATAACGTGATAACTATACCTCACTATGGTTAAATCGTCAATAAGTAAGGTTTAATTCTCCACTGGCCCAGTGATGGGCCATACAACCTAATCCCCCTATTAACAAAAACTAACCAAAGCCATTCTCGTCAACTTATTCTATAATGAACTAACCTTTAATTATTCTCGCTTCATCTGCCAAATCTAACCTATATAATTCTTCTCCTCTTATAAACATTCTGTTCACCGACTCAATATCCACTTTACTCTTCGGGTCTCCCAGTATCCGCGCGGTCCCAAACACACTCTCCACTAATATACATCCTCGTCATTAACAACAATAACCGATCTTTCATTCATTCAACTTTCAGAGAAGTACTTTAACACGCTTCCTCTAATACATTAACTTTCATTTTCTGTGATAAGGGAAAAGGGAAGGGTCCGACCAATGTTTTCTAGCTATAATAAGTTTCATTCTTACATTTAATTATAATTATATAATTAACTTTTCACTAAATATATTAATTACCCTATGAATTATAATTCATACTATACCTACTTTGATAATAACAAATTATCAAATCTTTATGGATATTATATCTTTCTTATTCCATGAACCTAATATATCTCAACTACTCATACAAATAATACAAATACAAAAGTTAATAACAACATACCCTCATTAAAGACTCTAGTAACGCCACTCAGACTTAGTCCCTTACATCACCAACGATATTAATGTGCATAAACCAGCATACCATACCTGCCATTCATCAACTTTCCTACTACACTCGCATCAATCCGGTCCGCTTCTTCAAAAGCACCAGTCATATACCCTAATATTATAAAATATCCTAAAGTAAACTTATTTATCTATCGTTCTCTCACTCAATTCTAACATTACAACTTTTCACACTTGAGGACTGTCCTCACTCTACAAACCTAATATACCTTTAACTTTAACTAATTTATCTACTTTTACTTTTTACATATACCCCTCAGCTTTACATACCTGCCAAATCTCTCATAAATCCCTAAAATAACTCTCATAAATCTCTCTCAATGAATTCTATCACACAAAACCAAATTCATCCGCACATATATATATATATATCTTTAATAAGTGTAGACCTAGGCACCGCATAAAGCTCACTCGATACTCCAATTCGCCGACTCCATTCTAAACACCATTTCCGTTTCCGTATTGCGCGACCTAACGAATCTTTACCTAACTTCCCAATCCTAATTACAAATTAATAATTCACAAACATGGAGATCATAACACTAACCGTGGTTCGGTTACGGTCCGCTATATAATTCAATCCTATACTTCACTATTCACATCGATTAAGACTCATCAGATTTCATAAAATGTCTCTAATTACCACGGAACTTTACTATCTCATTCGTCTATAGCGAATAGCTGTGTGAGTTCCGATTAGGGATAGCCCTGGGACACCAACACCATATATCGCTAACACCTGCCATTAACGGTTTCTGACTGATCACACTGGTATTATGGCTATACTCCTGTTGCAATAGAGTGCCAGTATAGAGTTCCTGAGAATACAATTTATGTCTGCGTCATATACGCGCTTCAATTAATAAGTCTTCAATCATTTGTATATTTACATAAATTGTAAAGATTTTGTATTCAACACTACATTAATAACTCATCTAAACCACTCTACTAAAACGCTACCTAAATTTCTGTCCACCAATTATAATCAAGTCTCTTTCAGTTCACTCTGAAATGACACACTCTTCTGACCTAATATTAAAATTATATAACCATGCATAAAATATAGAAATCCATACAATATCTCAATATATATAACTTATTTCACTCACTATATAATTTCGACAGTTTACCCCGTATTATCTCCTCTTACCCTTATATAAAAGGTGACTTATATAATAACCGTACTACTAAATCCTACCATAATCCCTATGTTGAAACTTATATATAACTCACTCTAAAAACGCTATTTATATATATACATACTAACTTCTAATAATCAATCATAATCTACCAAATCTCACTCTCGTAATTCTTTGAGTCATTTCACCAGTTATAATAAATTTTAAATCTTTATGAAAAATATTAGTTAAATGCAATTTACCATTTCAATATCAACTTTTTCACTAAATCTTATCCTATATTATACCCCTTCCTATACTTAATTAAACCTCATCCTACTCCAATAAATTACCTATATAATTCCTTCTTATTATATGCACCATCCTAAAAAACCCATCCATCACTATTTCAATACATATAACCTCTTCTTACTGTTAATAAATTGTGATGCTAATGAATTAATATCGAAAATAATGTTCTTTCACACATTAACCTCTCACACCCATTTCATCAGTTTAAACAAAAGCACCATCAATCCTATTCTATTATTTAAATAAAGCATGGAATAATTATCCCTATAATGTCTATTCTTAACCTTTCAGCGCTTCCTTCCAAAAGAGCTATTCCCATTCCCTTGTAAGTCTCCGATCATCTTCCTTCGAAACATCTCATCGGCATATTGCTCCATACCTGCCTATACACCTTTTAAAGTATTTCTTATTTTTATAAGTTACCTATATAAATATAAATTCCAAGCATCTTTACTTTTAGATTCTTCAGCATGTAAAGAGTAAGGTATTTTCAAGATATAAAAGGCTTTTTGTTTATTATCGTTTTATCCCGCTTCTTTCACTAACTTCATTCATTCCACCATTCATCTGTTAAAACTATTCTTTAACTTTCCCTACCTATAGCGGCTAATCCACATACTTTAGCTCTTATACATGTGCGTGTGCTAAACTACTAATATATTTTGCATTCCTCTCTCCATTTATTAATGCCCGCCCAAGTAAACTCTAGTATCATTACTTGTCACATATCTATAAAACTTTTTACTAGCGAGCGCTCTTAATAACTAATACTATCCTGATGTGTCCTTTGCTACTTAACTTCTCATCTACTTAATCTTTATCTCATAACTTCCTTTTTGTATACACCTTTCCTCTCATCCAAGCCACAACAACTAAAATCTTTAATTTTACATAGAATCAAACATTAAAGATCGAGACAATTCCAATTCCTAAATAAACCACCTACTGTATATAAATTTTATATATATATCCCCAACACATACTTTATATAAACATTAACTCCGTTCTTCTAACCACCACTAAATCAACATATTACAGTTTTCACTTCTAATAATATAAGATACCATCATCTATAATCATCAAATTACACTAACTCTATAGTAATATATATATACATTAAGGGATACTCTTTGTATGATAATAAATAAAAATATTATCATTACGCCACATACTCAATTGCTCTCTTCACAGATAAATCAATTCCACCTTCTTATTACACATTCTCTTTCTCTCCGCCATCAACCCAATAAAACCACCTTGTAATATATATAATACCATTCAACCTTTTTTTTGATCACTAATCTATCCAAACAACATTTCAAGTAATCCCCTAATAAAACTATCAGATCTGAAGGCTTAGACCCATCCTAGAACTAAATATCAGATTTACCCAAAAAATCTTTACTATCTCTTCATATAAACTCGTTTCCTTCAAGTAATTGACCAATCGACACAAATATCCCACACATTACTCAATAATACCTTTCAAACTTATATTAACATTAAAATTCTAATATTAAGGACTCACACACTCATAAAGTATACTTACCATAAATAGCTTATATTTGTACACAGGCACTCATAACAATATAATTTAGCAATTACTCTTTCTCACCTCTCTTACATTATTCTCAATTCCAACACCAGCACGCACACCATTTACACAACTCTACATCACTCAACTTTTCAACCTTTTCCTTATCTCTGTTTCGGTACATAAGTCTCACAATCGAAGAAGACAAAAGTCAAGATAATAGCAAACATAGTATGGCACTAATACTGAATACTATAATCAGAGCGCCAAATGCGTACAAATAACCTCTTAAACAATCTGCGATAACAAGACAATAAGAAAAAAAGATATATACCGGAAAATTAAGAACATAATAATTCACATGAAGGCCACCAAAATATAATAATAACTAATAATAAGAATAATAATAACACAATATCAAATTAATATTTTATAAATATAATAATATAATAATATAATCTAATAGAATTTCTAATTGAATAAATAAATAATTAAGAGTGAACAATAGTTTATAACTAAGTGGTAATCATAATAATAATATATAAGATCAAAATTAATAATACGTAGTACCTTTTCCATGAGATGCAATACATAATAAACAATATGATAACAATTATTATCAATAATTATTATTATCTGATAAGAACTAATAATAAAATATAAATATGATAATATATAGGTTAATGGATTTTAGTATGATCAATGAATATATTCTGAAACTATCTAACGATAAAACATAATCGACTAGTAACAATCTACATACTAATAAATGGTAGATAATTAATAATTAAGAATTGGCAATAAATATGCTCTTTCTAAATTCTAATAATAATCAACTCAAATCTTGCAAAGACTTAGAGTATAATATTAATTAATTTAATAAAAAATATATAATATATATATGAAATATGATGAGTAATGTATAAATGATAATATAATGTGAATATAGATAATCTTAGATCCATTAATAGGATAAATAATATAAAGTTAGATTATGATTAACATTCTCTAAGAGTTAATAATAAATAGTAAATAATGAATAATATTGAATAATAATGATAATAATAATATAATAAATAATAAGTATAATAATAAACTCTATAATAATTAAATATAATTAATAATTAAATGTAATAATATTTGCATGAATATTTGAGCATTGAATTTTCTCAATTATTATCATAAAATATTTTAGAAAAATCTGATTCCTATGTTAATCAGTATTAATAAATTAAGGAATAAGTTAATAATAATAATATAATAGATCACTACTAGTGATAATAGTGATAATAATTATAAATAATAATAATAATAACCCAATAACAGTTACTTAATAGTAAATAAATTAATGTATGAATAGATCCATGATAAATTTCAAATAATTCTACGGAGTTGAATAATAATTAATAATTAAATAATAATAATAATAATAATCATATATAATATAAGAATAAAATAATATAATATGATAAATCAGTGCAATAAATAAATAAGTAGTGGTTATGATAAAAGCAAGCAAAACAAGTAGGGAATTCAACTTTTTACAACAAGAATTAAATATATAATAAATGAGAAAAGAAGAAAGAAATAAAGAAAGAAACCGAAATGAAGACAAAAGTTGATTGACTGGAAAGAGGCAGTCGAAATTCATGCGTGACTAGTGTTAAAAAAAAAAAAAAATAATCTAAGATTTTAATCATCAGCTTGAAGAGATACATAGCAACATTACTTATCGTACAAAAAGTCAGTTATTATATATATTAATATATATATATATTATATATAATTATATAATATTTATCTATATAATATATATTATATATATATATATATATATATATTATATAACTATATATATATAATATATTATTATATATTATTACTATATATAGTAAATATATTATATATATATATTAATATATATATATATATTATATATATATATATTAAGTATATATATAATATTATATATATTATATTATATATATAGTATATATAAGTAATAATATATTTTAATAATATATTATTATATATTATATATATAATTATTATATATATATTAATAATAAATATATAATATATATTATATAATTAATAATATGTATTCAATATATATAGATATTATAATATATATTAATTACTTTATTTGGCAAGGTTGACTCATTGCTCTCAATGATCTCTTCATTAGTGTGTGACCAGCCAGGAGGGGCATGCGCCCCCCAAATTTTTTCTGACCCACTAAAAATTTTTAAGTATGATATTCGTTAATAATATAAAAATATAAAAGTAAATTAATTATATATATATTCGTCGCCCTGTCAGGAACAATCTCGTAGTAACCATTATAAAAACCGTGTGATAAGTCTTGGAACCACCAACAGAGAAGAAAATGCAAAATTAAGCGTTTCCAAACCTCCTTGCTACATTGCAAGAAGTAAGTAATAATCGCATATGATTTCTTGAACTTGATGGGAGGCATGGAATTCAAGACCACCATGGTGTACTAAGAACAGTTTAAAGGAAAATAATAATTTTCTTTCTTCAGTTTAAAGGAAAAACGCTATGAAATAAAAGAAGAAATAAATAGTTGGAGAAAGAACACTTTAGTCTACGTGTTTATCGTGGTCGTTAATTCGTTCAACCGACATCTTTACTCGGCATACATATTTCCTTGCCAATTTTATACCGGATTTTTTTTGGCTTTCTCCCGTAATTTTTGGTCAAGGGATGAAAAGAATAGGCCAATGTGCTGCAACGGATTTGTTTATCATCTATATCCTTGCACCATGCCTTTAAATAAAAGAACCAAAAACAAAAATTGTAAAATCTAGGACGTGGAAGAGTTAAAAAAAATTAACACAATAGCAAATATGATCTTAAAGTAATTAGTAAAAAAAATTAAAGTAAAAAAAATAATCAGTCCTTCAAAAAAAATTAATTAAAAATAGCTAAAATTAAAACCCGCAAAAAAATTACAAGAAAAATTCTTTTGACGTGCAATGTTGAAAATGGAAAAATAAGGAAAAAGTTAGAAAATGTGGGTGTTAAAATGGTGGCAAACTTCCCTAAAGATATCTTTAACATGAAGTGTTTTTAAATCCTAGAAAAAGAAAAGTTTTCTTTTGACGTTCAATGTTCAAAATGGGAAAATAAGAAAAAAATTGGAAAATGTGGATGTTAGAATGGCGGCAAAACTTCCATAAAAATACCTTTAACATGCAGTGTTTTAACTGTAGGGGTGCATTTCATTTTTTTCTTTGACGTACAGTGTTCACAATGGGGAAAATTAGAAAGAGTGAATGTTAAACAATTGAAAAGTGTATTGCCTAGAATTGCGAAAACAATTGCTCGAACTACCAGACAGTTTCTCTACCTATTTTAAAATTCATTTTTTGAAACCTATATTTGCTTCTTTAAAAAATTTTATCATGCATAAGGGCGTAAAAAGTGAAAGAAACGTTTAAAGTTAACGGACCTTTAAATTTATAAAAAAGTAATAACAAAGATTTAATTCTATAATTTAAACAAGTCTTTCAAAAAAAAAAAAATGGAAACGTGTTTTAAATTTTGTGAGAAAAAAATCACTTAATAAAGCCTCTCGTTTAATGACTAAGTATTTAAATATTATTTTGCTAAAATGTTTGAAATGAAAAAAATATATTGCAAAAAGAAATTAAGTATATCATGAAACGAAAGGATTTAGCACTTGTTTAAAATGAAAAAATATTGGTTATCACTCTACAAAACGAACAACAACAATAGAAGTATTTTTCTTTTCAACCATCCACTATGAAAAGACAGAATCAACATCGTAAGAAGAAAACATGAAACTCCTCGAGATAGTTGGGAGGTGAACAAAGATTTCCGGAATGTGAATCTAGAATGGGATAAAGATTATTTTCTTTATGCTGTATTTGATAAAAAAGGAAATCCATGAGTTAACATCATAAGGATAAGTAGGGAAATTTTGTTTTTAAATTAATATGTATCAATTGGAGATGACTTAAACCTTATATAAGGAATAGAGATAATTTAGAAAAAAGAAACACGAAGAATAATGGGAACAAATGGATTGAACGAAAATTTCCGGGGCACAGTTATTTAGGCGGGAATCTTGTGGAACTTTCTCGAAGGGAACTTGTTCGAAATTAAGTTCTCGACTCGCTCTTCGACGTTCAAAAATATTATTAGTTAAACTTTTAAAGATAATAATATAAAATAAAATAAAAAGTTTTATCGAGGATCATTTGTAGTATAAATTCAAAATAGATTCCGATTGTTATTACCTTTTGCTTATTTTTTTTCTGAAACATACGAATCGAACACGTGATATATAATCGGATGTTTTTGGCTCTTCTTTCTTATAAGGGAAAATCCAATTATTAATCGTACTGATAGTATGGAAAAAAAAATTTTCTAATGATATTTCGTCTAAATAAAAAAAATTGAAAAAATTATACTTTTAATTCCTAAAGAATTTCGAAATATCTTAAAAAAACGTGTACGAGATGATTTGAAACAATTTGAAAAAATTGAAATGTAAAGAGAAATCGAACGGAAAGAAAAGAGAATCGGACAATAAAAAAAACTGCTTTGTCATATAGGTTAATAAAAAGAAAATCTTTCGACCTTCTCTAAGGTTTTCTTCAAGAATATTTTTGAAGGTTTATATATTATTTTTTTGAGAAAGCTTTAAATCAATTAAATAAAATTGAAAAAGAGAAATATATAATAGAAAAAAAGATTGAATTTTTAGATTTGTTCATGTAATGAATCTAACGAAAGTTGCAACTTAAAATGTGTTAAGTGTTTTAGTTGGAATAGCAATTTCGTAATTTTTGTATCTAGAAAAGTGAGAAATAGACCCGGCTCGGAAAAGACCAAAAAAAATTTAAAGAGTGTTCTTATTTTCGATGCTGGGGTTTGTAAATTGTAAGACTGGTTTGTAAATTTGGATAACGGGATAGTGTAAGAAATGTTAGGTTTGGGAATGTATTTTCAAGGGTTCTGTTATGGTAAATTTCTTTTTGGGATGATTATGTTGTATTTAATTATAAAATAAATGAAAAATATTGAACTTGATTATGTTGTTGGTATTTAAGATATAAAAAAATTAAAATTGAACCTGGTTATGTTGTTAATATTTAAGATATAATTTAACTAGTTTGTAAAGTTTTTAATGTTTCTTTGTCTTTTAAAAATTTTCTGTTCTTAATTTAATTTACACCGTTAGAAATGTTGAAGATCTTTTCTTATAAATAAATAATGTTTTTGAGGTGTTTATTTCAAGGATGTTATTATTCTTCACCATATGTTTCTCAAAAATGGGTAATGTATCCCCAGGGGAGAGGAAAGGTAGAAAAAATTTGTGTCGGTGGGGAGGTCTTGGAAGGTGGTAATGACCTTCTAAACCTGCAGTGGAATGATTTTGTAGGACTATGTAAAAGAATTCTCTTTATGCACTCTTATAATAGTTGCAAGGTTGTTCTATAATATAATAATAATATATAATGTTTCGCTAATTGTATGAGATTTCTTTGACTTTGCAATTGTACTGAATGAAAAAAGCAGGTTCTGTAGGATGGATCACTCACCTTGGTGTCTGCATGGATGGGGGGAGATAATTTCTGCTAAATTAGTAGGTTGTGGTTGGATTGCTTCTTGAGAAGCTCTCTCTGGGAGGTAAGGTTGGAGGGTTATCTAAGGAAAATCTAGGAATGAGTGGTGGTGGTGGTAGTGATGTAAGTCTTTGTACAGGGGTAAATTTTTGGAATGAAGATGGTAAAGATTTTCAATCTCTTGTAGGTAATATTTAATATGTGCTGGGAGGAGGCCTCATGGAAAGTGGGTTCTTCCGGTGATATTTGTTGTCTTTGTGGTAAATTGGATCTGTATAGTGTTGGAGGAAATTGTTTCTAGACTGATGTCCAGATTTCTTCAGTGTGGTATTAACTGTCTTTGATTGGTAATTTTATGTCTGGTGTAAGAACAGGATGTTGTTAAAATGGAAGTTGTTGTGTTCGCCTTGGGTTGCCTTTGTGGTCGTTGTTTGGTTTGTTTTTGGGATATTGTGTTTGGTGAGGGCGTGTATATAAGTATGTGGGTTGGTTATCGCATGGTTGGGGAATTGATAATTTTTGGTTTGAATTTGTTTTTGAGTGTCTTGTATATTTGTATGTTTAGGTCGCCGTTGGGTTTTTTGTTTGGGGAATAAGTTGGAAATTGTCTGTAACTTTCAATATTTTGACATTATCCCTGTGGACAATGAAAGATTTTGATGAGTCGTGGATAGTACAAGATTTTGGCATTTGTTTTAGGATTTGCTTTTCTGATTTATTCTTGTATGTTTTTTCTCAGCTGGTCCTAATTTAAGTGGGCTTCGCTCGGCAATTTCTAATCAACCATTAATCAATGGAAGTGTTTACGGATATAGGTAGTTGTGTAGAAGTAAAGTGGAGGAATTAAAATAGGATAAGAATCCCAAGAGTTGTGCGTTTATTGTATGTGTAAGGGAGAAAATATGGGGAAGTACAAATGACATAATGGTAGATTGAGTTTATGGCAGTTTTGGTTAGTGAATGGGATGTATTGCACCCCAGTCGTTGATTGGTTAGATTGATACAATAGTGTCGTAGATAATTGAGCATTATCTATATTTTTCTTTTCAACTAGTGCTTAATTACTCTTGGCGTGATCGGTATATACGACTATGTTTTACTTGCTTTAATACGCCATGGGCGCATATAGTCTGTAAAAGTTGGATGAGGTCAGCTCCGAGTGCCCGATCAGGAAATGATTACCTCCGGTAAGTAGAATGGCGATAGTTATCCTTTCCAGTTAATTTAGCCGTGCATGTCTTTAGTAGTATGTTGTTTAAGTGGAACTAATTCGACATATCTTGTAAAGAGTCTTATCATGCAAAGGATATTGTATTTAATATGTTGTAATTTTGCATTGTGGTTAAGGTCCTAAATTGTCTAGTGTGAACTCTCTGAAAAAGGATTCATAGGGAGGGTTTATGTCATATTTATGGGTCATTTTTGTGAGTATTTCCTTTAATGTTTTGGCAGGTAAAAGAACATGTAGTTACAATAATCATTGGGTAGGTTGGTGTGAAATTTCGGAGAAAATGTTTAATCTTTCTCTCGAATTTGAAATTCGGTTCTCATCATATAAGGAGGCATGGAGTGTTTACGTATGACGTAAGTGTTTAATTTTGTCTGGGACTTGGATAAATTAAACGTCCAGACTGTGACTGCTATAATGTAAAATATTCATCGATTAAAACGTAGTATTAAAGTGTCATCAATAAGTGTCTTGTTCGGATAAGTGGTTTTTATAAGAAAATATATGGTTGCTTTAAAACTAAAGGTTCGGAATTTAAGACGTGATTTACATTATTCCTTATGTTCATATTACTATATATTTTTACTCTAGACCAAAGATTGGAAGTAGGAGTCAAATGAAGAAAAAGAGTTTGTGCTCAACAAAATGAAATAGAGAAAAAAAATCAGCAAATGTGAAGTTAAAGTCCAGCGAATTATAAATTTAGTGCCTTGATTTGTAATGATTGTAGGTTATAAATATGCGCCAATGCGAATAAGAACTACATCGTACTGAACTCCGCTCCTGACGGTAAGTTGCCTAGGGTATGGCGAATATAAGAGGTGTAATCAACGGATATGAGTTAATACAAATGATTAATTGTAGCGGTATAACCCGACAATCTACCGGTCGTTTGATGACTTTTCTTTAAGCAAAGACTATTGCCCATGGATATGTTGATCAGAGAGACACACTTGGTAATAACCTACTAGATGTTGTTTAGTTGGCTCTTGGGAATAATGAAAGATAGTGGTTCTCTTTTGTGCTCCTTTTCATCTATTGGTATATTAAGGTATCTAGTATTCGAGTCCCTAGGTTAGAGCACCAGTTTGATTAGTATAAATTCCTCTAGTAGTAATTCAGGGTAATCTTAATTGTAGGTTGAGTAATATTTATTTTTATAGGTAAGAGAGCTCTGCTAGCTTCGGTCCCCAGATAAAATGTTTGCAGTTTTCTTTAGATAGATAGTTTAGTTTTAGTGCTTTTGGCTAAAGGCTAATAATTATGAGCTCTCAAATCAAAATGATATAGAGATAGATATAAGAAAACCTAGTAAGTAGCTAGTTTCTATGCCTCCTTAGTATCTAATAGTTTTATAAGGTCAGGTTGTGAGAAGATAACATACTTCGAGGAAAAGTTTAAATAAATCTCTAGCCTAAAGTAGTGATGTCCCGTAAGATAACTATACATTTTAGGCAGCTTTATATCTCTCAAACTTAATATTTGATTGGGTTATATCTTGCATTGTTTTCATAGTAACATCAGATTATTTATCTTTTTAAATGTTCTTTTAATGTTTCTCCCAGTATTAGGACATCTTCCAAAAAGACTCTGCACCACGTCACCTAGGAGTGAGACAACACCATTCCATCGTTCTTGCGAAGGACGGGGGTGGCGACGTTACAATACAACTGAGTTGGTCCTCTGTTGGGTGGCCATTACTAAGACAACTCTCGCGCGGAGTGCGGAAGGGCCTAGTTAGCGGTTTGTCTCTTCCTCAATGTCCGGAACAATTAGGTAAGCGTTCAGAGAGCATCGAGACATAGACTGAAAAATTTTGAATTTCACCAGCGTAGAAGAGTATATACATTATACAAGGCTAGGGGGAATACGCAAGGTGTTCTTCTCAGCCACGATATTCGTGCATATAAAATATGCCATAATCAGGAGCAACAAATTCTTGTTAGTGAGAATTCTTTCTTTGTGAATATATAACGAACATATACAGTTCTCGTATAGTGACGGAGGAGGCACTACTAATAATAACGGAGTTACCTCTTGTTGTTCGTTACGCGAACTTGATTACCATAATCGTTCTGTTCTGAGTTGCAGAGACTATTTATGAGGTGACGCTCGCATACTGATAGTGACCGGTACAAGATACTCTTGGTGGCATTTCTTTAGAGTATCGCGTATATCGAAAAATATATTTAACGACAGACGGGAATTTCTTGATATTTATTCTTACTTGAGGTACTCTTACACTCTTTGTGTAAGTCATGTAAACTATATCTCAGATCAAGTTTATTGATTCCGACTATTTGTTAATGTAGATATCTATGCTAATCATTATTCGTTATCTTTAAATAATTAATTTTCCAGAATTGAGTTCTTTATAAAATATATTCAACAGTTGGGGTGGGGTTATAAGCCTTTAAATAAGAGGTACGCTCCAAATTGACATTGTGAGGACGTTTTGGAAAGGAGTTTTGTCAAGAACATTGAATAACAATAATTGATTTGGTTCCTGCATGTTTAGGACTCGGTTGTCTCTTTAGTTATAACGGATATTTGGGTTATGAAGCTCATCATATTGTGTAATAGCTCTATAAAGAGTAATCTTATTGCAAAGTCGGAGGCAAAACTCAGTGCATCTACTCTCCCCGCAAAATAAGAAAAGTTGCTATATATTATAGTGATATAGGAGATCGCCATAAAATTTTGCCAAGAGGCGATAGTTATTGATGCGTGTAGTTGTGTGGAAAAGGCTTATAATCTAGCGGCAAACCTGTACTTGTTGAATTATAAGGAGCTATTTTCTGTGTCTTATAAAGTATATAAATAGTCTATTAGGACAATAATGATCATTAGTTATGTTAAAAGATCTTATTGCGTTGATAAAATACGTTGAGAGATTGAGGTGCTTAGCACTCTGAGTATGGGTTTTAAAAGCTCGTTGTTAATGCATTTAGCGACTTTATTGCTGTGGTGGTATTCTTAGTGTAGTGGTGTAATTGGTGAATGATATAGTGGAAAAATAGTGATGAATAGTATGTTATTATTGTTAATACTCTCGACATCGGGTGACATATAGTTTGTTTTGATAAAAAATTTAAGTTCCTAGGTAAAAATTATTAATGGAAAATTATATATAAAGTTCAACCAAATAGGAAGGTGTATTAAAAATAACCGACCAAATACTGTGTTTTAGAATATAAACTTTGAGGGTGAATGCCGAAAAATGTCTTGAATATTAGTCCACACTTGTAAATGTTAAGTCATAAATTATTAGATTACTTCTATTTACTGGGAAGGTAAAATTTCTGACCCTTATGAACACCGGTAATAGGAGAAACGTAGATGTAATTATTGTGGCTTGTATCTTATGATAGTGGCTGGTGTTTATGTAAAATGTCTCCTCCATTTCGGAAATGAAAGAGTTCCTGCCAATTTTTACTAAGCTGTCTCTCGCGCCGAAGTGCTAAAAAACTATTGCGGTATGATCTATCTCTCTCAAGTATGAGTTTTGTAATGTTATATACTGGCTGTTAAAATGTAATGCGGCGCATATATATATGGGATATTGCTAATTAGAGGCATTATATAATAGAGTATAATTGAATCGAGTTAGTAAAAGAAGAATAGGTAGGCAATTAATCTTTCTCTCTTGGGTGGAATCAGTATTAAATGTAAGAAATCTTTGGTCAAGGAAAATATTAGTAATAGTAGTAGTAGGAGAGCCAGACCGCAGTGGGATTGTTACCTTCATTCGTTGACAGAGTAATAAGTGGTCGACTAACCTTAAATAAAGCTATCAGGTGGCTGAGATAAAAATAATAATATATGGCGTATATTAAAAGATTTTCCCATCGTTTAATATAATACAACTCACGATCGAGACATAGATGACCTGGTTGCTGCCATTCCAAAATTTCATAAGAGGGCACTAATTGCTGAACAATGGTTCATTAGCCGGATCGCTCAGTTATTAAACTATATTCGTAAAATAGTTGTTTACTTAATGGGGAAGTACATTGGTTAGTTTCTTTCAATGTTAAAAAAAGAATGCTCATAGGTTATAGGAAAAAATTCATACCTGTCCGTCAACTGGTACTCAGTGGGTGTAGTAAGAAAAGACTAAGGGTATAATTAGGTCCAAAAAAAGTTTTAATACAAGATACCGAATCAAAAAATGTAACGTGGGCATTGGCCATCCGTGAATGTTATATCTCTTGCTGCCCTACCAGATGACATGATAGTGCCTTAGGCATATTATTAATTAGTGCTGAATGGAAAGATCAAAATTAGAGTTTAGTAGAACGGGTGTGGCCCGGCAGAAGCGAAGGGATTAGTCCGGTCAATGAGGTTATGTTGAAATAAACTACCTGATTGGACGAATAGTCCTTAGACGGGTCTGTATCCACGATAAATGCTTGGAATCATATCATAATGGTTCTAGATATTTAATGGTTAAGGCATTAGCCCATATTATATCTGAAGAGTGATGGGGCGGATGAGATACTTTGTAAAAACTGTCTAGGACCATATAATACTTTTGAACATGAGTTAGGCATAGTGATCTTATGGTGAAATTGTGGAGCGCCGCTTGGGTATAGCTTGAACTCACAGGATGTGTAAGGCGCAGTGAAGCGAATAATAAGTATTTAAGGCAAATCGTTAGGCTATCGGGTATAGCTCTGTTTCGCAACAATGTGAGGCCGGTGCTAGCGACAATGAACTATCAAGTATTATCTGACAACGGTTCTCCTGCGGATAAAGCTTATCAGCCCTCATTGGAATAATTTTCTAGGCGATAGGATTATAGCATTATACAGAATTGAACAGCAGTAGTTAACAAATCAAAGTAGAAGTTAGATAAATACGTAGTTCTAGGAGTAATGACTCATCATGGATAGGAGACAAACATAGTAGTACTAGGCCTTAGCGAGGAGTAGAGTAAAGGAAAATCATAATTACCTTAATAGTCAAGGATATAAACCATAAAATAAGTGATATAAGGCATAAGTGGATAGTGCGTCTGGAAAGTAGGTAGGAATTAATAGGGCATAGGCGTACTCATATCCGGTCAGGAGGTAGTAGATTGTTAGGCATTAAGGAAGGTGCAGTACGGTTCGACAGATATGGTCACGTTAATTAGAATGTTAAGGCATAGAGTGGGCGATTATGGTAGAGAGTGTACCTAAGAGAGAAAAGTGGGTAGAGCTAGTGATCGTTTAGTGTTATGGACTATAGGTATAAGTGGAGAGATCTTAAGTACAAGCATCCAAGTAGAGAGTTACTATCTAATAGAATGCGTGAAGAGAGGAGCTTGTTGTATAAAAATGATATACATTATTAACGCATGAATAATAACAGACATTGTTGTCTCTATCTCAAAGACAAAGTGATAATGCGTAGGTTCAACTACTACCTCTCTCTCCTAGAGAAGTTATGCATTAACAGTACGGATACGGATTTTGTAAGACAAATTTCTTTTAACCTGATTAAACCATTGTTGGGCTACATCAGGGGTCTATTAGTCCACAATTACCAAAAGTTATAGTACGTGATCAACATCAATTAATACAAAAAATAATATTATCAAATTAATATAGTTTATAAAATAGGTCACATGTCATGGAATTTTCAATATCTATATATGTGCTAGTTTCAAGTTACTATATCAGGTACACTCATCTGCTTAACAAATTTACTAAATTTCACTATATTTTTATATTAAACTCATCAAACTCTGCTCCTTTACTATGCACTGTTTATTATTCTCCCGAAAGCTCTTGGTGTCCGGCTTCACTATGGTGAGTGATTAATCTGGAATAGTACACTAGTCGCTTATAAGCGTGTTATGCAAGCTATATTGATAGAGTTTTAGTGTTTAATGCCTCAAATCTATTGCACAGAACCTTCGGATATATGTAAAATAGTCATATATCTGGCTAAGCTATCCCTCTAATTTTGAATGCTAACCTTAACGCTAAGATTGTTTGAGAGCACAACATATATCAATTAATCTAAAGAAGAGTGAGAGTCTTCATATGTGAGGGAAAGTGCCAAGAAAGATAAAAGTTAAACATTGGATGATAACATTCCACCTCTTATAGTTTTTCCATGGTTCTGGAAGTATGGAATGTGGTAAAAGTCGCTCTAGTTATCATTATGGAGATGAGGATACAGTCATATGATAGGTTCCACTCGCTAATACTGTTCTTGAGGAAATCATCATAGTTATTAAGGAACTCTCTCTTAGGACATTGGCACATTCTACGTATAGGAAGACTCCCTGTTGTGATTTGGAAGAAAAGGTTTCTGTACGTTTGAGCATTAATAATCAGCAAGGTGGCCTTAACTGAATACTTAGTTGGGGTGGATGTTCTATCAGGGTGCGTCATGTTCACCTTTAGTGAAATTAACGACTTGATAATAATCAACTCGAGCCAGTCACAAGTGTTATTTATAAAAATCGCGTGTCTTGTTTCCTGATATAAGTCAAATTTGGGCGAAATGAGAATAAGTATTTATTTTCAATGGTGGGTTTCGATCCTTTAGAATTATAGGCTAATTGGAGGTTTGCGAACTCCACTCTGGGCGAATTTTCAGGTTACAACATCTGCATCTTAGATACTAAATCGAGTGTTGTAGGATTTTACATTGCAGGAGAGAACTTCAAAAAGAATTATAAAAGGCATTCTCTACTAGTCTGTTGCCTATACCTCTCTGTCAGCGAGCGGTACACATATTCAATTGTCATCTGAAAGAATGTTGGGTAATGATAAAATATATATTCTTTAGAGTTGGAGGTTTGGGAATAAAGTTTATTAGTTGCCAAGTGGCCTAGGATCTTTGCATCCTGGTGATAGAAGTTGTGATCTGCTTTTCATAAGTAGGCAGGTTTTGTGCAGGCTTTATTTAGATCTCAAACATTAGCGTACAGTAGGGTTATCGTGAATAGTTGGGGCGTTAAGTCTTACCTTCAGATTTTTAAATGTATTGTTTACCTTAAAAGTGAAACAAGAGTTTATTAAAACATAAATGGATTTATAAAAAATTATATTAGGTTAAAACAGAGTTAGATAAAAATATTCAGTGTGATTATTAAAAAATACTTCAAATATATTCCCAAGCCCTCAGGTTACAGCATTTACTATTTTTGTAGTGGGTTGTAAGTTGTCGTCTAATTGGGAAATGGTAGTGAAAAAGTCCTCGTAAAGAACGTTAGGTAGTCTTGTACTCGCAAAATATACAGTTTTAAATATGTGCAAAATGGGTTAGTAATCTTACTCCTATATATATTATTTGAGGTAAATATACTTTAAGTGTATTTCCTCGCTATATTCGTAATTCCATAGAGACCTGGTGGTTTGTAAATTTAATGTGGTGCGCAGGAAAATTAAAGAACTTATTAACTTCAAATTACTACAAAATCATATTACTGTTTCTAACTCTAGAAATATAAGATATAAAATACTATATTTTTAAGAAATTTCTTCCAACTAAATTTTTCACTAAAAGTCTCTAGAAAAAAGTTGTTGGTCAATAAAGAAAAGACAAACAAGATATAAATCAATTGTGTGCCTTGAGAATTACACCAATTATTAAAAAAATTGGCTTAATCTTCAAATGTTTCAATTTGAAAATTATACGAATAAGCTTCATACAATACAAAAAAAACTTCGAGTCGTATCTACAATCTTGATGGCTGACACTCCACCCACTTAGCTATAATATTCATTATTTGCTACTAAAAACTTTCGTTAAGAATATGCTCCAGATAAATGTGTTGATATAACGTGTCTTGAGGAAATTTTTAACTCAAGTAGACCTGAGCTACGTTTTTTTGCAAGCGAATATTATTTTTTGATCAGCATAATAGATATGAAAAAAATGTGGAAATTTTTGTTTGTTTAGTGAAATAAAGATTTTTTGAAATGATTTTTTTTCTTTTTTTCCAGAAGTAAAAAGATTTTGAAACGCACCTCACCTCACCTAAATAAGCGAACACACAGCCGCTATAAGTAACAGTTTTTATTGTACGTCACCGCATCCGACAATCCATACCGCACCGCCACCGCATACCGCACCGCACCGCCACCGCCACCGCATCAAGCACAATGCATCTCACAACTCATTGATATCTATTTCAAAATAGATGAGCTCCGACTTTTGCGGAATTATATTTTTATACTTCCAAAAATTATCTTTAACAAAAATTTATGATCCGGCTCCAGGCTCCTACTTGGCTACTGGCTGTGCATCCAAATCCGGTATAGCTCCGGTCTCCTGCTTACCGCTCCGACTCCGGTTCCGGACTCCAGATTCCTAGGGTCCGGTCTCCAGCTCTTTTTACATAAATTGTTTCACTCCAACTTTAAGAATTACTTTAAACTTCATTTATATATTCTCCCTCTTTTTCTTGCAACTTTTCAATATGCGCAAGATGTTCACTTACTTTTGTTTCCATTTCAGAAACTTTATCAGCTCTGTTGTTTTAGTAGCATTTTCACCTCAAAAACAATTTCTTTTAACAAAATTTTACTTTACCTCCGGCTCCGGCTCCGGCTCCGGCTCCGCTCCGTCTCATAATAAATACGGCTTCAATGCCTCGGCTCCGGCTCCACGGCTCATGCTCCTTACAAAGTTTCTTCATTTCAAAACACTGGATATGAATTACTTCATACTGCAAAAAAATTTCTTGAAAAAAATGTTTTCAGATCCGCATCCTGGCTTGAGGCTCGGACTCCGGGCTCCGGCTCCGCTCCGTCGGCATCTATTCTGCGACTTCGTTATTCACATTTCAGAATATCTTCAGCTCGACTTGACAGAAGTAATTTATCTTATAACATAAGTCAATTTCTTTTAATAGGAGAGCTTGAACTTTATCATCAGCTAAGGTTCCGGCTCCGGCTCCGGCTCGGTCTCTCGGACTCCTTTTTAAAATTTTGATTCAGCTTCAACTTCTATGTAGGAATTACTTTTCATCTGCAAAAAAAATATTGAACAAAAATTTGTTTGTCAGATCTCGCCTCCGGCTAAGGCTCCGACTCGCTCTTCTGGCTTCGGCTCCTTAGGTTCCAGCTCCTGCCTCCGGCTTCAGCTCTGATATGTATATAAAGAATAGTTCAGCTTCTGACTTTGGCAGAAATAGTTTTACTTGCAAAACATTTTTTATAAAAAAAAATTATACTTGGCTCCGGCTGATCCGACTCCGGCTCTGGCTCTGGACTCTGTCTCCGACTCCGGCTCTTTAACTTTATCAAAATTTGTTGGTTCTCTCAAAATATCAGAGTAAATATTTATCTCTTCAAAATTAATAAAATAATTGTTTTTAAGCTCCGGCTCCGCGCTCGGCGTCCGCATCCGAGCTTCGGCTCCGGCTCTAAACTCTCGAACTCCGTTTCCATTTTCAGATAAAGAGTTTAGCTCACGGCCTTTGAGAAGTATTTTTACCTGCAAAAACAAATTTCTTTAAAAAAAATCTATAATTTAGAGTTCCGGCTCCAACACCGGCTCGGCTCCGGCTCCGGCTACAGACTCATGACTACACTTATATGATTGAGAAAGAGCCTGAGCATTGGGTTGTGTTTGCTCTAAAGTGAAAAAGTGTAATTTATGTATAAATGTGTAATAAAAATCACTGGAAAGTCATAAAAGTTGATATTGCAATTTTCGAACCTGGAATATGTAATTTTTTCAGTTTTGACACCCCTATAAAAATATCCTGATAACTTAAAAACTTTGCTTTCGGAATTTCGAATCAAAAATTACACCATGATGTATATGAGGATAGGAATTTAATCTAAATAAAACAATTATGATTAATAAAAAAATAGTTGAAATTTTTTATTTGTACTCTGAAAAGTTAGGGTTGACCAAGTACAGACTCCCCTTAAATGCAAAATGGCAAAGGAGAGGGAGTCAGATTCATTCCATTGGAACATAAATTCTAGTCATGGCTTGGAATAAGTTGAGGGGTTCATTAGGAAAAATGTATTCTTGGAGGACTTCAAGAAATGCCTCCAAAGTGGAGTTGAAATTCATTTTGTTTAGCGTTTACGATTTTCCTATCCTCAGCATTAGGATCATTGGTGATCTGCGTCATAGCCTGAGCTAATTTTAAGCCGCTTCTGATTGGCAGTATTGGGATATAGATAACAATTTTCATTTCAAATTACTTACTTCCATTGGGTTAGGGTTGAATCTACCCAGATCTACCATTTATTTCGCGTCAATAAGAGCTTAGCTTAGTGAACCTTGCGCATAGTGGTGATGGTTCCTGAACTGCAACACGATAAATGGCACCGTTATTTCGATGACATCTTTGTTTCCTACCTCACAACATAGACCCAAAAAAATATTTACTAACAATTTTAGTAAGACGATACGTTTTAAGATAGAAGATACATTAGAATACCTTACCAACTCTACACTTTCCTTTTCCTTATGACACAACTCATTTCTTGCACAACTTTTTTCTATCTTAACTTTTTCACAAATACAAGAAAACCTCATCTAATCCTCCTATATACACTGGTTTTTTCCCCATTCACTTAACAAATATAAAAAAATTTGTTCATGTTAATAAATCCTTGCCTTTTTCTCTTTAAATCATAAAATTTTAGGTTAAATTTTTAAACTTAGTTTTAAATTATTAAAATGTATGGTTAAAAAAATTACTACATTAATGTTAATATAATTTATATCTTTTATTTAGGGCATTTTTATAAATAGCCAACAATTTGCGTTTCTTTTTAAATAAATATATATATATAATATTATATTAATATATATAATATATATATATATATAATATAATATATATATTATATAAATAATATTATATATATATTAATAATAGTAATATAAAGGTATTAATAATAGATTATAATATATAATATATATATATATTAATATATATATATATATTATATAGATATATATATAATTATATATAATATTATTATAATATATATATATAGATTATTATATTATATATATATATGTATATATTATATATAATATATATATTATATATATATTAATATATATATATAATAATATATAATTAATATAATATATAATATATATATATTGAAAAGATATATATATATTATATATATATTATATATATATATAAGTAATTATATATAATATATATTATATATTATTATATATATATATTATTATATTATATTATTAATTAATTAATAATATATATATATATATATAGTATATATATATATATAATATATTAATATATATATATATATTAATTTATATACTAAATATTATAATATTATAAATATATAAATAATATATATTATATAATATTATAAATATAATTATATATATGATTAATATATTAAAATAATAAATATATTATATATATTAATTAATAAAATATTATAATATATATATATAATTAAATATGATATATATATATAATATAATAGTAATATATAATATATATATATTATATTATAATATATATAATATAATATATTAATATTATAATATTAATATTATATATAAATATAATAATAATATAAAAAAATTATAAATTATGTTATTAATTATATATTATATATATATAATATATATAATAATATAGTAATATAAATAATA